>LZPO01066338.1:156589-167539 GCA_001675575.1 Neotoma lepida | reverse complement strand
AAGAAGTCAAGGTCTCTGCAAATTCTTGGTGAAATGGAAGATAGGGTATGTTGCAGCCCAATCCTGTAAGTCAAAAGAATAATTCACATTTTCTAGGACTGGAGTATGGTTATGTTAATACACCAAACCCACACTGGAGTTATAAAACCAAGGTTTCTAAAACACAGTCAGGAATGGCATGGGATGGTGCATCTCAGAATTCTCTACAAAGAGCCAGGTGTGGTGGCTCATGCCTGTAATCCTAGTATTTGTGATGATGAGGCAGAAGGATGGATAGGAGTTTGGGGCCAGCCTAGGCTACATAGTGAGCTCTAGGTTAGCACGGGTACAGAGTGAGACTTAAAAAAAAAAATTCTAAAAGATGAAAATTCCTAGTCCGCCCTAGACTTAACGCAACACTTCTTAAACTGTGGGTCACGACCCTGTCACTAAATGCAGAAGTTGTGAAAGATCTGGCAGCAACAAAGGGTTTGTGAATACACAACAACCTAAATTTAATCCAAAATTTGACCTGTAATTAATTAATCTAAGTCGCTTTGCAGAGCACTCANTGCCTGCTGTATCGTGTGACTCCNCCACAGCCTTGGTTCTGAACATGCAATATACGCTCTTACACTATACATACTGTCACACCATACATGCCAGCCCAAATGCCCTAAACATCACAACTCGGATTAGAGACTGTTGTATGCTATGAACTTCAGGGTTAGTGTTAACTGCACATATAAAGTTTTCNGCTCATAGAGAAACATAATTGTTTAAGTGCAGAGAACAAAATGTTCAATATTTTTTGTGCCATCGTTCCTCGGAATGTAAATGTCAAACGAGTGTATCTTTGGATTGTATGGTGATATAATATTTGACTATAAAAACTGATATTTGAATTACTGATGTGCACTTCATAAAAAAACTGTTATATAAGGGAGGAAGGCAGACTTTTTTAACAATTCCTGAAGTTGCCCTAATCCTAGGTCTGCTATTTTCTTTACTAGATATTTATGTAAAGTAATGTATTCTCTAAGATCAAATTATTGATCAACTCTGGAAAATATTGAAGACACCATGTGCCCTATAGTGTCAAAATTTTCTGTGTATGCATGTATATGTCACACGATGTATATGTCATGTGAATATAGGTGCATACATACCATGATGTGCACGTGTAGGTCAGAGTACACCTTGAGTGTTAGTCCTCAAGTTCTATGTTGTTTGAGACTGTCTTGTGCCACACACACACAAAAAAAAAGGAACAGAAAGAAAAGAAAAATATGAAAGTGTCCATGGGTTGTTTTGTTTTCCTTTTGAACACAGGGAATCCACTCTTTGTGAGATCTAACAGCTACACAATTCTGGGAATTCTCACTCCCATTAAAGAAATAACAGTAAACTAATTATAACTACAAACTTAGATATTCAAGTAAATGTCCATTAAGAATTAAAAAAAAAAAAAGCTGAGCGTGGTGGCGCACACCTTTGATCCCAGTACTCGGGAGGCAGAGGCAGGTGGATCTCTCTCTATGAGTTTGAGGCCAACCTGGTCTACAGTGTGAGTTCCAGGACAGCCAAGGCTACACAAAGAAACCCTGTCTCAAAAATCAAACAAACAAAAAACAANCAAAACCAAACCAAACAAAAAATCCTAACCGATTGCTGGAAGCTTGTACCCTAATCCTCCCTTTGAGAATTGTACAAATACGAAACTGTATCTGGATTGCAAACTTACTTTTCCTTTCTATCTAGAACGGGCTACATTTTCCGATAACAAGCAGAACTCACAGGCCTGCTCTGAGCTGACGTCCCCTGTACTGTAGTTTAATTAGCTTCTTTGTAAATCTGCTTTTGCGTGCAGAGTAAATTTCCTTTCTTAATTCACTGAACAGCTAANTCACCAACTTGTATTAGTTTGCTCCTCATAGACAGGGTGGTCATTACCCTAACTATCNAGAGTTCATGGCAGAGGAGGTACTTTACAACATCGTGATAAGAAGACTCCAAGATGGCCAGCCATGAGTCCTTTTCTTTTCAGCAGAACACTTTCCCTGCAAATCAAGTGACAGCCCACACGTGTCCCTCTTTCCACAAGCACTGGTCTCAGAGTTTCCCCTACCATCCAAATGTTGCAGTGGCATGAGTCTGGAACTCAGTGGCCAGCGCTTCTGAAGCTGTGAGATGCTGCCNAGGACCCCTAAACCACCTTCTCTGGGGACAGTTTCTCTAGGAACCAAGCTGCCCTGGTCTGAGGAGCTGAGACCATTTGGATACNACGTGTTGCCACCTGGGCTGGACTCTCAGCTGAGAGTCTGCACTGACTACCAGCCCACTGAACAAGCATCTTCTTCCAGCCTAGCCTTGTCTTTGGATGCCAATCAACATTTGACTGGGAGCATATGGGGGACTCTGGGGGAGAACCACCCAGCTAGACCCAGTCTGTGGACCACAGAATCATAAACACTAGTAACACAGAACCATGAGAGTGAATGGTTTTGACAGTGGTCTGTTTACAGTCAACAGGGGCAAAAAGGTATGCATAAAGAAAAACACTTCCAGGCCCACTCTCTATAGCAATGGTTCTCACCCTTCCTAACGCTGCGACCTTTTAATACAGTTCCTCACACTGTGGTGACCCCCAACCACAAAATTATTTTTATTGCTAGTTCATAACTGTAATTTTGATACTGTTATTAATTGTAANATAAATAGATTTGGAGATAGAAGGTTATGTCAAAAGGGTCATGACCCACAGGTTGAGAACCGCTGCTTTACATTGTTAAGCTGGGACACTGAACTATCTGGAAATTTTTCACTAGTCTTTGTCCTCATTTTTTTTGCTTCTGCCCCTCAGCAGGTAAATCATAAGAAAGTCATCCCTTAGTGGGACTAAGAAAAGTCTAGAACTGTCTATGGGGTCAGCTCAACCCGGGCTGGAGGGAAGGAAGAAGTCCATCATCTGCTTTCAGTGCTGCTGTGATTCCCAATCTAAATCTATACTAATTAGGAAGTTATTTTGATTCTAGACTTCTATGTCTATTTAAAAAACTGTTCCAGAAAACTCAGAAGGAAAAAGGATAAGAGTATTTTTCTTCTTCAGACCCTAATAATGCTTCCCTTTCTTCAGGCTAGAAAGCAAAATGTTTTGTGTGTTGGGGGACATGGTAGTTGGCATTATACCCAGGGCCTGACACATACTAAACACATGCCAAGCCTTTGAAACCATGGGAAGGCAGGATCATCCCTTTAACTAATGAACCACACCGCCATTCATTTTTCTATACATTGAATCTAACATCAGGTGAGTTCTTGTTACATTACAGGAAAAAAAAAACCCTCACAGATATGACCCCTTTAGTTTTCACATTCTCACCCCAATTTACTTCCTCATGGTCACAGTGCCCGTCCTACAAGGACTGCGCTGTCTGCACCTCCTCAGCCCCTCAGAGCTCTCCATCACATATAGCTAGGTGAGCCCCTCCCCTTGCTGCTTTCGGGTNCAGAGTAGTAATCAGCCCCATTAGACTAATAGTCCTTTACCTAATCTTGCAGACACAGCCACTCTCTAAGAAGTTTTATTTCACACGGAACACGCTCTCGCTTTCCTCTTCTTGTCCTACCCACTCTCTGTTACATCATTTTCCCTCCTTTGTCTGAACTCCCATCCGTGAGGAAGCAAGCAACAAGGTTTATGGCTAATTACTCTTTAGCTAGTCTCACCTCTACATGGCCCCAAATTCTAATTCCTGGGGGGNCATATTCACTTCATGGTTTTCTTTGCTTTCTTTTTTTCTTTTTTTCTTTTTTTTTGGAGACCTGGTCTCTCTCTATATATAACCCTGGCTGCCTGCAATTTCTACTTAGACAGGCCGGCCTCCAACTCACAGACATCCACCTGCCTTTGCCTCCTCAGTATTGGAACTAAAGGTGTGCATTACTATACCCAATATGCATTTTTTTNAAAAAAATGTTTTTCTCTCTCTGTCATCTGAAGATAACTACCCCGTTAGAAGACTTGAAGACACCCGTGGCACACAAATGTTATTAGCCTCTCTAGATTGTACTCATGCAATCACAGAAAGCTTCCCTTGCCGTGGCACAACCACCTCCCCTTCTCATGGTGGCCTAGAATTATTTCCTTATAAACCAGACTGCAGAAGCACAAAATAGAAAAACATGCTTTCCCTAAACAAGAATTGTGGCTGGGAGCATAAGAGGTCACCAAGTATCAGAAGAGGATAGATGTTAAAATGCAAATAGAAGGCCATAAATATCCTTTGTATTTGCACGGGAAATACCAGCACTCCCAAACACATTCCCTCTCAGTATGAAAGTGTGAAACAGTCTTCTAGAAGCCCGTAGGAAAGAAGGGGAGAACATTACTGGTCATCATTAGCCACACCAGACCTCATGCCAGTGAGTTCACTGCTGGTCTTATTTGTTCCTCCCATAATCCACCAGTCCAGGCCATGCCAGGCTTCACGATGAAGGAAAAGCAGTTGGGGTCCTGCTGGAGGTTGGGGTGGATCTCAGACTCAAGGTCTTTGTCCTTTATGAAAGGATTGCTTTGGATAAGGAAAGGAATATTATCTAGATAAAAAAAAAGTTCCCAGGAATGAGCTGAACGAGTGACTTGGAGTTATAAGAAACAGCTGACAGACTCCTAAAAGCCCGAGAGAAAGCAGAGAGAAAACGAGGCTCGCTGTGGTTCTGTCTGTCTGGGCTAGAAGACAGGACTGGGGAGGGGGAGGGGGGGCTGGCTCTACGGAACAGCCCCCAGACAGAAAAGGGCCTTGTTCTTCCAAGAGCCCAAACTGGGGCACAGTCTTGGAGTGAAGGCCGGAAAAGAAGGGTGAAATTAAGAATCCTAGCTCTACAGTGGGCCTGTCACAGGCCCAAAGGGGTGGGGAGCGGGNAACATCTGGGAATCGAGGCCCTAGGCTTGTGCCAAGCTGTCTGAGTAACAGGACACACTGTGTGTGCTTGGCTGGAGGTGAAGAACTGCTGGAAAGGAGGACCGTGCAGAAGGCCTGGGCACTAGTGCCCGAGATTTAATAAATCCTCTCTCTTCTGGATNCTGTGGCACAGTTTAGCCTTAAGCTTCCTAATTAGGCAAGAGGCAGACCTGGCTGGAGAGAGTTGGGGGAGGGGCTGCAGCCCACTCAGTCACACAAAGAAAGCCAGGTGCTGTTGTCCAGAGAGTGAAACGGCTCCCACACTCCCCTGTAGCCCGCTGCTAGCAGCCCCACCCCCCCAGCTCCTCTGGCAGGGCCTCTTGTGGAATTTAGGTCTTGGCCAGAAATCTCTGCTTTAGACCCCAGAAGGTCTGAGGGAGGCTCAGGAAACCTGGCGGCTGCTCTTCAGGTTTGGCAAACTCAAGATTTTTCCAGCGCCTTGTGTTCAGCAAAACTGAAAATGTGTTTGGCTAGAAAGGAACCNTTCTCTAATTTTTAAACCCCTGTGCATTTTTTACATAAATTTGATCCACATGGTTTTGATTTATTCATATTTAATTCGTCAAATCAAATTAGGAGTTACAATGATGAATGGGAACAATGGTCATTTCCAAGAAGGGTTTTGAGCCCTTTTTCTTAGAATTAAAGCACATTTCTTCACCTCCTCCTCCCGCCAAACCCCAGTCCTTAAGACGACCAGACCGAACTGGATTTGAAATTTAGAGCCCGAATGTGAAATAAAGATCCAAGCTTGGCTGAGGCAAAGCAGAGCTGGGAACTATTCCGAGGAAGTCACAGGGCGTGCTGGTGGGGCGCTTGTGAGTGGAGGGGGAGGTGATGCAGACAGGGAGGGAGTCTGTGCTTCTTCATTAGACGGCTTAAATAAATTAACCTGCCTTTCTGNGATCCCAACAGAAGCCGCCTAGCCATTTCTCTCTTGGGTAGGATTTTATCACCATCCCCTTGAGTAAAGGGTTTTTGGCCTTAAGGAACGGAGATGGGGAGTGGGGGGAACGGCACCGGCTATCTTCTCTTTCTGTTCTAACCTCCACAGTAGTTAGTTCAAACTGTTCCTCTTCTGATGGTGCCCTCCTCCCTTCTCCTGACTCTGGCTAAGGCCCCTCCATCTGGAAACATTTAAAATATGTATAACAAATTTAATCTCNTGCAAGAGATCTTGGTATATACACTACATATCCATTAAGCTAAACTGTAGGCACGCAATCGTATTTTACACAGTTCTGTCTGGCCTAGGTTTCCATACACACAGAGGCCATTACTGTCGGTCCCAATTACCCTTCCTACTACACCGTCATTTTCAGCTTTAGTATGAGGTCAACAGTATTTCTCTGAGAAACTCGAGCCACTGAGGTAATAAGGCCAAGGGTTGGTGTTCAAGACAGANGTGTCCTCTACAGAGCCCTAGAACGAGTACGTAGTGAGTCCCTCTGACCCTAACCATAGATGTTTCTTGAGCTCAACTTTCACTACCGTGACCNTGTAACTAATTAGGTGTGGGTTGTAAGCGCCAGTTTGCTACTTGACAGTTGTACAACCTTGGGGGAGTTATTTTTGTGAGTCTCAGTGTCCCCGTGTACAGCATGGGTACAATAACTACCTCATGGCTCTCTTAGGAATAAGATACTGCCTGTCNAGTCCTAAGGATGTTGGATGGGGCGTGGGGAGACACTAAAAGTACANNGTTTCAGTTAAACATGGGAACCACGCTTCTGACACCTCACCTGAGCACGATGGCCACAGCCAACAATCAGCCCCACAGAATGCTATTCCGAAAGGCCTTTGCAGAGTNGGTGTTTTCTAAGGCTAAGAGCAGCACCGTGGCTGGATGCTGTGAAGTCTAACTGCGCAGTGACCGTCCTTCAAACCGCACTAAGCCACTGTCCCCTGTACATAAAGAACTGTGTGTGCATGAGGGGAGGGAGCCTGAGAAAGAAGTTTTAAGGNTGCTGGGAAGAGCAAAAGGCTTAATTAGTGTTTCCTGAGATCTTCAGGGAGGCTCTGTAAAGAACAAAGGTGAGGGTGCCATTTAACATGTCGGATGAATGCCTTTTCCCCAAGGGGGAAAGTACAGTTTTATGAGCCCAGTTACAAACCCCGTGTTCAGTGGAGTCCAAAGGAAAGAGAGTTCAGGGTTCAGAATTTATTACTTTCCTCTGGCTAGGAGCAGTTTTAGCAGTTATTCCCCGGTCCTGATGTTGGCCAGCGTGGAGGGATTAGGAATTCCAGGAGATGTTGGATATTCTGTCCAACTGTTGTCCTTACTATGAAGAACTGTTTTGGGAGTTCAGAAAGAAAACACCTGTCGACAGGCTCTGGGTGTAGACTGCTACCAAGCCAACAACTTCATGTACAACCCCAGGGTCTATCNGGAAAGATGTCTTTCANGCCTAATGTTTATGGCTAGAAATTTCCATGCCAGCTCCAACTCTGACACTCANAAGGAATTGGCTTTGTGTAGANTTCTGCTGGAGACTGGGCCTGGATGGCTGTTTGTGCCCGTAGAGGATAACAGAAGGGGCACATGGTCTGAAGGGCAAACAGCGGGCCTGGAAGTCACTTGTGGCNTTTTATAAAAGGTGAGTCCGGCCCACCAAAACTCCTCTCTACAATACAGAATGTGGGTGTGGGGCTGGGCTGCTTGTGACAGGTGGAACGTGGCTGGCTAACTGACCAGCAGACGTTCTCTCACAGGTTTTTGCTGAGGTGGCTCTGCAGGACTGTTCCTTCCAGGTCCACTCTTGTAAAGCCTGGTTATTTAAATATTCGTTTTTGTAGACACCAGAAGTATGCCTTCCAATATAATTAAACACCGCCTTTTTGGGGTTACTCTGAGTGAGTTTANGTTTCCCGCAATCCAAATGACCTACATTGAAATAGCACCTACTGAGAAGGGCAGAGCCTCACACCTACAGTCCTAGCTGGTTGGGAGGCCACGACAGGATGATCATGAATTTGAAGCCAGCCTGGGTTGGCTTCAATACAACAAGACCCCTGTCTCAAATTCCCTTCCCCAGCACACACTAGACAGATGTGTGCGTGTGCGTGCGTGTGTGTGTGTGTGTGTGTGTGTGTGTGTGTGTATCTCAGTGGTAGAGCATGCAATGCACTGCCACCTCCACCATACAGCTTCCCCCTAATCCCAGCACCTAATCTTGGGCAGAATACACAGATGGAGCTATGGTTATACATCCTGGATATTCCNAGTGTAACACGGGGCTCTTATAGCTCATTTTTCACGGTATGGCAAACAATGCTGGTTTCTTTTTTTTAATTTATTTTTATCTTATGTGCATTGGTGTCTCACTTGTCTGTGTGTCTGTGTGAGGGTGTTGGATCNCTGGAACTGGAGTTACAGACAGTTGTGAGCTGCCATGTGGGTGCTGGGAATTGAACCTGGGTCCTCTGGAAGAGCAGCCAGTGCTCTTCACCTCTGAGCCGTCTCTCCAAGCCCCACAATGCTGGTTTCTGACTTGCTCATCTCTACCACAGAAACTGGGAACTAAACTTCTCTCTCTTGCAACCTCCTCTGTAGCTAGCAGAGTAACGTGGTTTTAATCAATGAGATTTAAGTGAGCACATGTATGTATGGAGGGAGCCTGTTCCCACACTCTGCATGAAAACATTATGCTTATGGGTGCAGGAAGTACCCATGAAGCCCTATCCCTAGCTGAAGAGCTACTGGAAGCTGATGGCTGCCGGGGGAAGGAAAGCCATGTTGCTTTAGGGGTATGGTCCCCAGTATGCTGTTCATCCTAGCTGATGACCCGACACCTGTGTACATACGGGCAGCACTAACTAGACTCAGTGGATTATTAAAAAGAAAAAAATGGAAAGAAGCTGGGTGGCAGTGGCGCACGCCTTTAACCCCAGCACTCCGGAGGCAGAGGCAGGTAGATCTCTGTGAGTTCAAGGTCAGCCTGGTCTACAGAGTGAGTTCCANGACAGCCAGGGCTACACAGAGAAACCCTGTCTCAAAACCCCACCACTGCCTCCCCCCCAAAAAAATGGAAAGAAAGAAAAGAAGAGGATATGAGTAAGTAAGGAAGGGGACATACTGTGGAAAAGGGAACTGGGGTGGGGGTGGCTAGGCATTGGGAGGCATTGATCAAAATGTATGTGTACGTGTATGAAACTCTCAGAGAATAAATTAAACAAAAAGACAAAACAAAGCCCAAACTCACAAAATCTATAACAACAACAAAAACAAAGTCTTCTTATTGTGAAAAATCCATCTCTAAACCATCATTACATTTGGTTTCTTTGTTTTCTGGAACAGGGTCTCATTATCTAGCCTCGGCTAGCTTGAAACTAACTCTATAGATCAGGCTGGACTCTAACTCAAGAGATCCACCTGCCTCTGCCTCCCACGAGCTGGTATTAAAGGTGTGCACCGCCACACCTCACGTCATTTGTTTTTTGAGACAGTCTATGTAGACCAGGCTGACTTGAGCTTTTAGTGACATTTATGCTTCTGTCTCCTAAGTGCTAGGGTGACAGGCATGTGTCACCATCCTTGGCCTACTATTAGATTTTTATATTATTAGATTTTTTTTCTTGAACATGGAAACAAAATCTTTTCTAAATAATACATCGTGAAAGCCAATATAGAACCTCATAACATTTCCAGAATTGTAGGAAATACTGTAGGATTTTTTTGTTTAAATAGACAAAATGACAGATATATTTTTCAATGAACTTCTCCAAACGACGCTTGAATGAAGCAAGTTCCCTTGTCAACTGCAATCAAGTGAGGAGATACACAGATGAATGGCTGAACTACAAGATTTTGAGCAAAAATGCCTCAGAAAATATTTCCCTGTACAGGTGAAGAGTACATAAAGACAAGACTTCCATCCAAGGGACAGAAATCAGGATGTCCCTTTAGGCTAGTGGTTCTTAACCTTTCTAATGCTCTTGAATACAGTTCCTCATGTTGTGATGACCCCCAAACATAAAATTATTTTCATCGCTATTCCATAACTGTAATTTTGCTACTGTTATGAATCATAATGTAAATATTTTTGGAGATAGAGGTTTGACAAAGGGGTCGCAACCCACAGGTTGAGAACTGTTGTCTTAGGCGCTCCATTTGAGCTAAACCTCACAGAGAGAATTGGATGCTGTGGATGGAGCTCAGGGCATTCCTGGCAAGGCTAGAGGTAACAAGCATGAGAAATGGAAGGTCATTCACGGTAACTGAGTTCCTTTGGTTTGTGCCGGGGAACAAAGATCTGATTAAAAAGTCAGATCAAATGGGAAGCCTGGGATGGCAGTTGGAGTTGGGTTTTGCTCCGAGCCATGGGGTGCCACTGAGGACTGCTGAGACATGGGGAATAGTCACTTTGTAGCAATGTGTGGGAGGAAGTGAAGGAGGTGAGGAGGAAGCGACACAGCTCACTAAGAAGGAGATGGTGAGGGTATGAATCCAGGTAGTTGAAGTGGGAACAGGGTGACAAGAGAGATATTAGCACATGTAAGTGACACTGGCTATTGTTTGGATGTGGGGTGGAGGACAGGGAAGGCATTAACACACAAACTATTTTATTGTACAAAATATAAACAAAAACTTCATTGGTACCTCTGGAGCTGAAGACAGGAATGGTTTTATGTAGATGTTGGAGTCATGAACCTTCAGATCATGGTCCCCAAGTCCCCTGGTCACGCCAATAGTTGCCATTACCCGAGCCTAGGAGTATAAGCAGAGAGTTACCAGCAGTGCACACAGTGGCAGCGTCCTGTCCCTGTTCCCCTTGCTTATCAATCTGTGCTGTTGGCTGATCACTGAGATGTGTGGTATTAAAAAGGAAGGGCTCATCAAAGTCACTGCTGTATCTTAGGCTTGACTAGGTCGCTCTGCCCTATCTTCAGCTTTCTTCTGTAGAGCCTGGAGTGAAGAGCGCCGAAAATAAACCATAACACATGGATCATCTCCAGCTGCTGAACTCAGTTCATACTAAATCAAGAGCACCCACCCACCCACCCACCC
>LZPO01066338.1:141529-155139 GCA_001675575.1 Neotoma lepida | reverse complement strand
GACAGGCATGTAAAACCAGGGACGTGGGACCAGAGAGTGTTCAGAAGCCCTCTCTGCTGGGCTGCGAGGCTGGACAGTTCTCATTCTAGTTAAGGAGTGTTCAGCTTGAAATGTGTGCCTTCTGAGTCTCCTCTCATGGCTTCTCTGGCTGGCAAAACCACATGCCTGTGTTTAGATCAAAGAATGCAAATGCTATTGGAAGTGACTGAACTTGTTTACACGTATACAGGTGCTACCCACAAGGATACTTAGAAGAATTTCTGGAAATAAAAAGTAACAGCTGTGAAAAATACACTGACATGCCTGAGTAGGAGTTTGCAAAGAGGAAAAAAAAAAAAAAAGACTCCAAGAAACCAAGGAGAACTCAGACAGGGATGGTGTACCCACTTTCCTCCAGGGTGGAGTAGGGATGTGTCAGGTGGATTTCCATAGCGAAACAGGCTACAAGGTGGCTTTCACAGAACAACAGGCTACAAGGTGGCTTTCCATAGCACAACAGCCTACAATGGCAGAACCTGCCCATCACTCCTCACAGGACTGCCCTCCTTTGTGAGCCACTTGAGAGGCTTTGGGATATTTTGGTGAATCAGATGTTTCAATGAACCAAAATCTTGTAAATCTCATTGTTGAAGCCGCACTTCCCTGTACAAGATCAAACCCGCTAAAATTCCAGCACAACCTGGGGAGATGCTCTGCACGCCTTGCCCCTTAGAGGGGAGTTAATTGGCAGTTGATAACTGCTGGGAAAGAGAGAATCATTCTTTTTTGGGTGTGTGTGGCCATTGGTAGGTTTCCTATACTCCTGAGGATGGCTTCACACCGTGAACTTAAGGGCAGCACTAATTGGATACTATACGTGAGTTATCAAAAAAAAAAAAAGAAAGAAAGAAAGCAAAAAGAAATGAAGTTGGGAGTGGGATATGTTGGAGAGGATATGGAGGGCAACTGGAGGGGAGAAATGGAGTGATGGATATCATGGTAGACATGTATAAAATTCTTAAAAAGAAAAATTTTTTTGAAAAACAACAACAATCTCAGTGTGGATAGCCTTCTAAGGAAGACAGAAGTCCATTTTCCCATTCAGGAGAGCACACAGAACATACTCGAACAGTTTACTCAGAGCTTACACATGTATTGAGGCCAGGGACTGGGGGCAGACAGTACTGGGTCACACCAGAGACCTTGCTTTGAGATTCTTGTGAGCTGTTTCTTCTGGATCAATACTATCTAATACCGACAGACAATTCGCTTGAAGAACCTTCTTATCGTGGAAGCAAGTTGTGTCCATGGGAAGTGTTTCATTGGGTATGGATTCAAAGCTCAGTTATCTCAGCAGTAGCCTCTGGACTGCCTCCAAATCTGCTCACACCTCTCATGTCTACAGTCTTCTTTGAGTTCAACCATGTCATTCAGCGTTTGCTTCTGACAGGGGCGCTGGGACCCAGTGATGGTTCTGTTATCTCAGTCTGGGCTATTGAACCTGTAGTGTAATTGCAATGACACTTTGGAGTCCCTTTGTTGGGGCAAGTAGGAAAGCTGACTTGCAAAGTCTGTATGTATGTCAGTGTGCTGGGGGATGTCTTTCTGTATGCTGTGAATATATGTTGTTCCCATGGTTAATAAATAAGCTGTTTTGGCCTATAGCAAGGCAGCTTAGAGGCAGGCAGGAAATCCAAGGAGAGAAACAGGAAAAAGAAAGGCTGAGTCTGAAGAGACACCAGCCACTGCCAGGAGAAGTAAGATGTGAAAGTATCAGTAAGCCACGGCCATGTGGCAACTTATAGATTAATAGAAATGGGTTAAGTTATAAGAGACAGCTAGCAAGAAGCCTGCCATAGGCCATACAATTGGTAATTAATATTAAGGCTCTGAATGATTATTTTATAAGCAGCTGAGGGACCGCGGAGCTGGGCGGGACTGGAGAAACCTTCCGACTACATCAGTGGTGGAACGAAAGGTCCCTAGCTGAGAGCAGAAAGCCAGAGTTCCACACCAGTGCTGTCCTCTGCTGGGTGTGTGGTTCTGCCTGGGCGGTTGTAGTCTTGAAGTCCCAGCTGCCTTGTCCACCAAGTAGAGGTGACACAGTCAGCTTGACTTGCCTCTGAGCTTCTGTCAGTTATAAAATGGGATGATGTATGTGGAAGTGGTTGTGTTTAAACCTGTAAAGAGTGACTCAAATAGGCAGGGAAAGGGATGCTTTTCTCACAAAATTGACTGCTCACCCACACCCCGCAAATCCTGCCACTCTCTGGACCCTCAAGACAGGTGACCTGAAGAATGATGGATGTGATGTTGTTCAAGTTGTCACGGCTATAAAATCCCAAAGCTCAGAGTGGTGCAGACAGACTGTCACAGATTACACAAAGCACACGGGGCTACAGACGCCTCCTGTCATTCCAGGGATGAACTTGAGCCTACCTTCTTGCCTTCTCCATATATAAGGGGAAACTTCAAGTCTTCATCCTCAATGGTTTTGTATGCCCTGTAGGGGGACAAACAAGATTGTAAAACAGGGTTGCACTCAATTAATGACCTCTGTCTGCCCTGACAGGGGCTGCTAGGAACCTCATTTTCCTAGGGATTCCATCCATGTACCACATTGTCTGCCTCTGTTTATACAGTCATTCTCTATTCTCCAGACAGAAGTGTGTGTGTGTGTGTGTGTGTGTGTGTGTGTGTGTGTACACTTTGACAAGCCAGGAAATACCAAGTTTTTGTCCTCTTAAAGAGGAAGGAAGCTACTTGTGGTTAGTGGGAAAGGGGGATGGAATTCTGTTCCTAGTGCCTTGGCGATCACGCAGTGATCCGGGCACTGAACTCTTCTTGCAGTCTGCAGCTGTGATAAACAGCAGTGCTCAGGGGGTAAATGGAGTGTGCACACCCTCCATGAGCCAGTTCTCACCTTCAGGGGATGTTTACATCAAACACCTTCCATTGGGATGACTGGGGGGTGGACTATACAGCGCCTGTTTGACCTCTGGATGGGAGTCAAGGTTAGCAGAAAATTGTCTGCCAATGGCTTTCAGAGGGCCATTCGCCACACAGAAAACTACTTTATACTTCAATGGTTTACGGCAGACATAGATCTAGATGTCACTGCCAGTGAAGGAAGCTGTGTGTCCTAAATCTACCCATAAGGCAAATTAAAAAACAAACAAGCAAACACCATAGCCAGTTACTAGCTATGTCCCTTGGCCAAAGCAGATCTACCTTTCTGCTTTTGTCTTCCTCGTCTGTAAAGTGAGGACAGTGCACAAGATACAAAAGGCTCAGCACAGAGCCTCTGCTCATTAAGGACCCAATTAAGGGCAGCTATTAGTAGATAGCAGGTAATTAATTTTTGGTGTAACACTTCCCCTTTCTGCAAAATGGGGTTGGGGGATGATATCACTACTCATTCACCATCCCTGAATGAATGTGTGCTGGGGTCCTCAGGACTTCATTAATCAAACAAGGTCAAAAAGTTATTAGGAAGAATATGTACAGACAGGGTGGGGTAGGTTTAGAATGTATGGAGAAAACCCAGTTTAATAACTGGGTTTAATAATGGCCTCCCAGACCTATACTTTAGGCAACTGGAGAGTGAAAGTGAATCAAATTTATATATAAAAGCCTGCAACCCAAATTAAAAGGCACTGAGAACAAAGTGTGACGACATGTGATAAAGATGACATGCTAGAACTCATTCACTGCATGCTAATCTGAAAATTAAAAGTTTTTAAAAAGTGTGCACCCTCAAGGTGAAAGAAAGCACGCCCTGTTGTCCAGAGAACTATTTGGACATGCCTTTCCCTGGTTAGAGAATCGGTGAGATTTTGCCATCAAATCCACCCGGGGTTCAAGTTCAGCACTGAGTAAGTGGATGTATCCCCTGGACCTCAGCATCCACTTCAACCAAACTAGGCGAGTTAACAGTGAGGTACAGAGCTGAGTATGTGCTCAGCACAGCTATGCTCAGAGTGCACGAAGGCCGCCCAGAGTAACCCAGAAATTGAATTTTCAAGAAAAAAAAAAAAAAACCCCACAGTATTTCCTTCCCTTAAACCTATCAAATTAACACAAAGTGGAAATTAGCCACTTGGATGTTTAATATACTCACACGAACTATTTTAAACACTGTGGTACATAAGCCACTTGGGGGAACAAATAAAGCTATTATTAGAATCGAGCCCCAGCCCAGGGATCAACTGTGTTGAGTGGGTCTCAACCTCGGCTGTATAATGAACCACCTGCAAAGGCTTTAAAGCATCCTGAGCCCCAGGCCACATGGCGGAGCAGACTCTCTGGAAGGAGACTTGGGCATCGGGTATTTTGTTTTTTAAAGTTTCCCTGGAAACTGTAACGTACGGCCATATTTGACTCCGTGGTAGACCAAGCTCCAGCGAGCTTACCTTGGAGGTGAATTAAGCGGTAAGGCCCTCGTCAGTTTGACTCTTGAGAGGAGAGAAAGCATGGCTCCAAGGAAGGGAGCTGAGAAAGGCTCTCAAATGAGCATGAGCCGGCATTTAAGATGCTGTGTGGGTGAGAAGACCGTCTTAGACAGGGAGGCGATGTGGTAAGAATCAGACACGGGGAACGGCCGGCCTTGGGATGCTAGTACAGGAGTTTGGAACTAGAAAGAGAGACGGCAGAAGATTGAGAATTAAGGACAGGAAAGCACTCCCTAGAGGCTGGCTACAAGATTCAACTGGCTTGGGGAGGCAGAGAGAAAACTGTTTCTAGCTCTACCATAAGCTCAGACCATCAAATCCTCTCAGGACAGAGGCCACCAGGACCACAAAATCCATGTCACACAGCTCAGAAAGACAGACACACTACACTGCCTTTGGAGTCACTACCCCAGCACCACGGCAACTGTAAAATTCAACATTATAGTTAAGCTTCTCAATTTATCCTTAGAACAAAAAAATGAAGGCAGAAATAAGGACTAGGTGGGTAGCTCAGTTGGTAAAAGGCTTGCATGAAGCCCCAAGCACAGCTGTAAGGCTAGCAACTGGGAAGTGGGAGAGGGCAGATCCTAAGTCCAAAGGTATAAGGTCATCCTTGGATATATAGTGTATTCCCAGCCAGTCCTGGCTACAATAGACCCTAGTTCGAAATGAACTAAAACCAGAAATGGACAACCTTGGGAAAAGAAAGAGTTATTCTGTTCCCACTGGTGTTGGCTTTCATTAAAACACGAACCCTTTCTCCTCCTCCAGTGACAAACAAGCATAAGCATTGTACTGCGAGAACGTACAACACTTTCTCCCACTCATTCTTCCTGGGTATCAAGCCTAGTTCATTATATAAGTGGGCTCCCATGCGCCGAGAGTCTGAATAATGATGTGAAATGCTTGGTACTAGGGGTAATGCTTAATGCAAAAGCTCTCGCTTAGCGTGAGTGAGGCCTCGGTGTGAATCTCAGTAGCAAAAACCAAACAACAATCAAAAAACCCTCAAGAATCAAAAATTGCAACCAGATGAGAGTCTGTATAGATTTAAGGCTAAGAATAATTCCAGCAGGTATAATTTACTGGGGCAGATACTGGGCTTGGTAGTTATGTATAGTTTCTAAAATCTGTCAGGAGACCCCATCTTATTGATGGGGAAACAGGGTGAGAGAATGAAGTTACTTCTCAAGATCACACATTAAGTGAATGGCTCTAAACCATTTGGAGGAAACACTCCAAAGACGTATGCTAGCGGGCTAACCTTTGGGGACGTTTCCTTCTGGCCAATAAGCCTGAAATGAGATCACTAAGCCAGCAAATATTTGATGAGGAAAACAGAACTTGTGGTAAGTGAGGACAGAACACTTTCTGAGTGGCAAGAGAACAAATCCGTCACCTGGCAGCCAATGAAACCTACAGGAAGGAAGGGGAGTAAATAGTGGAAGTGACCTGCTGGGTCCTCACACCTGTGTTTGATCCCTGCCCACTTCATCTGTGGCCACAAAGGCAGCTTATCCCCATCCTTGAGAGGACAGATATCCTCAGACTCCCTGGGCAGTTAAAGGCCTCATCCTGGTCCTGCCCACTTGCAAGGCCCTGTCTAGCGTTCATCATCCTCATTCAGACTATAGCATTTATGCTTCCGGCTTGCCCACAGCTCCCATCTTCTTCGGAGAGGAGGATAGTGGAATTGGAGAGGGCCAAGACACNAAGCCAAGGCTGTCTGATGTTATAACCAAGAATGGATGGCCATAGGACTAATTTCTTTCTTCCAGATTCTAAGATTTGGAAAAATCTGTTCAATGAATTAGAGAAAATTCAAAACCAGATCACTCACCGGCTTTATAATAATATAACCGATCAGGGATTATAGTCAAGCAATCACTTGTTCTAAGACAGCACACTTAAAAAGCATATGAAAGACTCCTAGATCACGCTCACATGAGGTCAACTCCTTTATGAATATTTATGAGATGAGGATTCTTGGCTTTTCCTACCTTACAGGCATTACCCTCAGATAAACTTTTTTTTTTAAAGTAATAGTTTCAGGCCAGGCATGGTGGCAAACACCTTTAATCCCAGCAATCTGGAAGCAGGGAGCAGACAGATCTCTGCAAGTTCAAGGCCAGCCTGGTATACATATTGAGTTCAGAGTTACATAGAGAGATGCTGTCTTCAACACAAACAAACCAAACACACAATGTTTTTTGTTTGAGAACTCGAAAGACATCTGGAATGAGCCATCTCCGTGTCCTCTTTCTTAGTTCTTTCAACTATGTTTCATAGGACCTTGGGGACCATCCATCACCACTCATGCCACCATTTACTCAACACATTTGTTAATCAAACATCACAGACTGTGACAAGGGCCCTCTGTGGGCTTTCTGGTCTGTCAGTGTCCTCAGGACTGCCACTTATCTTAAGTGAAAGCTCTTGAGATGTGGTCTAATTAAGAATGAAATTATTCTTTTGATTTGTACCTTGTTCTTAAAAGATCAAGAAAACTTATTTGCACTGTGTGCATGCCAGGGTATGAGGGGCTTTACGGTCACAGATTGGGACTGTGAGTGAAAATAAACAACAACAACAGCCCCCAGCCCACAACCAAATCAAACAGACCCCAGTCCATAAGAGAAAGATCTAAAAAGGTTTTCTTGGCGAGGTCTCATCTAGTTCATTGGGGCACACTGGCTAGTTTACTTTGGATAAAGGACTCCATCGCCCTTATTAATTTTACCTTGTTAACTTCAGTCTATTTTTCCTACCCATTCAGAAATTTTGTTTTCAAACAGGGTCTCACTATGTAACCCTGGCTGTCCTAGAACTTGCTATGTAGGCCAGGCTGGCCTCTAACTCACAGAGATCCACCTGCCTCTGTCTCCAGAGTGCTGGGTTTAAAGACATGCGCCACCACACTTGGCTCAATTTCCTTTTTGTTTTCCCAAAGATTACTTATTTATGTATTTTATGTATATGAGGACTCTGTCTGCATGAATGACTGTACTCCATCAAAGGGATCAGGGCATGGGATCCCTTTAGAGAAGGTTGTGAGCTGCCATGTGGTTGCTGGGAATTGAACTCAGGACCTCTGGAAGAGCAGCCAGTGCTCTTAACCACTGAGCCATGTCTCCAGCCCCAAGATTTCCTTTTTAATACAAACAACAGATGGGTAGGCAGCTGAATGGAATCTGGTCTGTTGCAAGGATACTGAAGGTAGGTCTCCAAGCAGGGAGTGGACAACGAGAGATTAATGTTCACAGTACTTAGAACTACAACGGAGTAAGTAAGCATGGTTGAGAAAATATTCATCTAGGCAAACTTGGTCCTCGTGGCTTGGGAGTCTCTGAGACAGCTTTCAGGCTGTGTAGAAAGCAACTTAAGTGAACTCCCTTTGTCCAAAAGGCTACAAGAAGAAAGGATCAGATTTCTTACAAGGCCAAAATACACACATGTGCCCCATTTCAGTGATCTATCAGCTGGACATACATCCTACCCCACAAGGAAAGATTACAAACAGAGACTGACTTCTCAGGCACCGTCTGACTCTGTCTCCAGCTGCTGTCGCTCACCTAGTTCCTCTTACTCTGAAGGCAAGAGAAGTCCTTGCTGTTCCCGCTTCAGCCCTGCTTTTCTAGACAGAGTTCCCACCCCTGCTCCAACTCAGATACCCTTCTGTCTTCACCCCTCTGTCTCTTATGACCTTGTNCCACTGTGACATTAGCCTAGGTTCAGCTTGCTTTCCTGGACCTACTCCTGATGGATTCTCAGTAATTTCACAGATTTTGATGGGGCTTNGGGAATCTCGGTTTTACTTCTGGCCTTTCCTGATGATCATCCTTCTCTGCTCCCCATGAGCAAGCGAGCACCCTGGTCCAGCATATTAGACCCAGAACACCACTCATCTCAGAGACTCACTTCTGAACCATCTCCTTCTCCTACATTCCCCTTTTATTGGCTCTCTGGCAGCTTCCTTCTGTGGCCCTACACTTCTAACTACTTTCGGGCTCTGGTTCTTTCTAATGTGATTCTACTTGTGAGAAATACTGATATTTTTCTTGCCAGCAGCCTAGCACTCCTCACCCTCCAAAATCTGAGTAGAACAAGAATTGAATATTCTATCAACATCAGGTGAAATGCTTTCACCCCNNCCTTCAAAACAAATCACAAATCAGTTTTGTCCCTTTCCCCCATCAGAGTCCAAGCCCAGTCACCTCTTCCCACATGATGGTAGTTGGCTCACTATGCCTCNGTGCAATACTCAAGGACAGAGGCAATGGTGCCAGGACAGTATTTGGTAAATAGCATTTACCATTGCCTAACAATGTTTTTCTTTCTTACTCNATGTTACATTACAAATCTGGAATATTCTCTTCGGGTTCACTTTTTAAAAAAATTTCTGGTGGCATTATTTTTGAGACTGTGAAGGGTTTAGAATGTGGGATCTTAGCTAGGAGATGTAGATCAAGAGAGGCAGGCCTTTGCAAACCCCTAGTTCTGGCTGCTCCCTGCTTCCTCACTAGCCACCATGTGAACAGCCACTACCACATGCTCCTGCAATGACCTGAGCTGCTTCGTGCCCTGCCTTCCCTGCTCAGATGGACTGCAACCATCTGGAAATCATGATGAAAACAAGCCCTCTCCTCTTTCAGGTTGTTCTGTTGTGTATTCAGTCACAGCAACACAAAAGTCACAAACGCACTATGCTTTCTTTCCTACTGTTCTTCCACTTTTCACGAGTTCTGTGAAAGTGGACATTTTTGGCTAGGTAAAACTGTAACATTCCGGGTACCCACAACTCATGATGGGTGCCTAATGAATTACTGATCAAATAAGCAAATGGATGTATTCTACCTTCTCCAGNAGAGGCTTTGCATACCTTCCTGTTCCATTCTCCTTTTCAGAATTGACGCCAAAACTTCTTTGTATGCAAAGGAAGTTCACAATTCACAGTCTTATGAGTTCACAGTCTCAGGGGCACNGGGCTTCATCCATCTNTCTGATCTCTGAGCACTTGAGCTCAAGAGATCTCCATGTAGTCACAGAGATCCTTCTATCTATTATTGGGTGAACAATTGTTATAGACTGCCTTCACTGAGAACACATCTGACCAACCCTTGGGTCAGTTTTGTAATTTTCATCAGAAAAAGCTTTGCTCNTAAGTTTTAGCCTGGTTGGCCCGTAATAAATCTCTCAGCATCGCCCCTTGGCTCCCCCCTCCCCACCTCCACTTACGTTCATATAACCCATCTATGAAAACCTCCCTGATTGGGCGTGCCCTGGGAGGCTGTCTTCCTTTCTGTTATGCTTTGGTGGTGGTTGTTTCTTTAACAACATGAGACCCTCGTTCCCTCTTCCTTGGCTGTTTCACCCCCAGATCGCCCTCTAATCCTTTAGGGAAACACCTTCTCTGGCCATTCAAAGCATAGAGCTTCCTGCTGCTCACTGCCCCATGCTACCCTTCACGGTGTGCACTTAGCGCCCTGTGAGTTAGTTTACTGTGTACGTTCCATCTCTGTTTNGAACATGAGTTCTATGAGGACAGTGAATTCTTTTTTAGGTTCTGCCCTCTCTTCATATTTATAACTGTGCAGGCAGGCACACTGCGCACAGAACCCAGGCACCAGCTAAAGGTCTGAGTGAATGAATGAAGGCTGGTCCTCTACCTCCAGCTAGTGAGTTTCCCTCTAAAATGACATACCATTGGCTAGTGTTTCCATTCACCTTACCTTTAGCAGACTTTTTTCAGGCTAAAAATCAGAGCTAAGTTGTGGATGAGTAGTGCTCTTTATATTAAAATTCTAGGTTCTCTTTCATTACCTATACATATTAATAGATAGATGCAAAGTAATTAAAACACCATTCATGATTCTCCAAATGACTATTTTCTATAGGTAATTCCTAAACTTCCTTTGGGACAGCCATTTTTAAAAGTCACAGTCCTGCACACTGTGTGGTGTTGCCAAGACACCATATTAACTTCAGTTTACATTAATTCACATACATAATCTTCGCTATCAACTCAGTGTAAAGGTCTGCTTTCCACTTGAGGAAGTATCTTAAGACCCGCACTGTGATGTCTATCTGCAGTCCTACCTACTTTGGGGGCTTGGGCAAGAGAATGGCTTTAGCAAGGACTTTAAGAGAAGTGAAATTATAAGCAAGAGAAGTGGGAGGGGGGAAAGAGGAGGAAGGTAAAAGAGGTAAAGAAGGGGAATGAAGTTCTTCTTAGTCTTTGGGGGAGTCCTTCATGCCCAGCCAGGGGACCCCCTCCCCAGGGGGATGCATGTCCGTGTGTGTGCATAGGTGTGTGCTTCTCGGTGGAGGCCAGAGGACATCCTAAAATGTCGTTCCTCAAGCATTAACCATTTTGTTTTTTGAGACATGGTGTCTCACCTGAAGCTTCCCATTTAGTCTAGGCTGGCTAGCCAACCAGTCCCAGGGCACCTATCTCTGCCTGCTTAGCCCTGGGATTAAAATGGAGGCTCTATTTTAACACATAGCACAAACTTTACCCACTGAACTACCTCCCCNGTCCCCTACTGTGACTTCTTAACTGGAGTTCAGAGTTCACACTCGGACATCATCTACTCAGAGTACTTCCCACAGTCTCCCTTTTCTCCTAAGTTACGACCTTTCACTAAAAAAGAGGGGGCAGAAAAATTGCTCGTGCCCTTAAATTCATTTCCTTAGCAGGACTTCAAAGTCATTTAAAAAGAATATGATCCCTTCTGGGGGAACTGAAGAACTGTTTCCCTTTGAGGAAAGACAGAATCTGGACAGTCATCTTGTGATCGCCAGTGACACACACCAGTGAGTCACATTCTTCCACTAACCTCTTGACATCGCCTTGGATGTCTTTCTTCCCCTGAGGACCGTTCTTCCTGGATCTTCTTCCCTTCCGGCAGAGCCCACTAGAGCACACCAGGCCCAGAGTCAGTGATTTGGAAAGAAAATTGCAATCCTCACGTGTACTGGCTGTGTGAACTTAGGAAAAGTCCCTGCAATGCCTGAACTTGCTTCTTCAACTGGATACTTGGGAGGACTCTTGCAAGGACTAAATGCAAATATGCTCTTTATGAAGGATGACCTGCTAATGAAGCATGGTTGGGACTATTAAAGTCACAGGAACCTCATTCTTTACCTCATTCTTTACTCAGTATAGATGTGGAGTTAAAGAACCGGCCACCAGAGGCAGAAGCAGCACATGCCCATACAGACACCATCTTGCTAAGCAACAGAACCACCCTGACTTAAGCCCTTTCTGCTGCCAACCAATGATATATAAGCCTGCACACACCTTTATGCAAACAAGCCCCAGGCCTCAGTAGGATGCTGGAGATCTAAACAGCAATCAAAGGGAGATTGTANGTTAGTTTCCCTTTTAGGTGGAAGCCCGCTGACTCTCCAGGAGGGCGGAGAAAGCTACATGTGGCCTCTTTTCTTCACAGCACAGAGTCCTAGCCTTGGCACAGTCACTTTTCACCAGGCTGAGTGCACTTGGGTGGAGGAATGGTAGGAAGAAGCATCCCGCCTTCAGGTCCTCACTGCTGCTTCCCTAGAACAAAGTCTCAACAGCGGCTCACATCCCGCAAGGCCCAGGAGGAAACACCACTCAGGCTTGAAGCCCAAATGCCAGCGGTGGCTCTCAGAGCTTGGCAATACCCCAATTAAGCAATACTGGAATCTGTCACGGCGCTCCCCTGACTGGCCCACCCCCACCCCCACTCTTTTTAGGCCTTCCTGGAAACAGCAATGCGGGGACTGGCAGCCACCTCATGCTTCCTTTTTTCTGCTAGCCATCTGTATTTCCAAAGGCATCAAGCCCAGAGCCTGACCACAGAGTCTCAGAAATGGAGGCTGCTTCCTGCTCCTGGTGTGGTTGGTGCCAGCAGGCAGCCAGTTCACTCTCTCATTGTCGGCTCTGTGTGTGTGTGTATGGGAACCTATGCGCGCGCGCGCGCGCACACACACACACACACACACACACACACACACACACACGGCTCCTTTATAGTCACAAGATTCGGTATTCAGGTCCTACTATTATTTTTCGAATGTTATCTTTGCAGATCCGTTTTTGCCTGGCTTCAAAGTGTTACAGAAAATCCTCAGAGGTTTCTTAAGCTTGCAAGTGGGTGGGAACCNGGCCTGCTGGAAAGATGGGGCCAGACAGTCAGGGATACTGAGTCTGAGGCAAGCTTTACCAAGAGGAGGCTCTTATCAGAGGTATGGAGGATGGGTCCCTAGGGACAGTCTGAGGGGACTCAGAAATATCTGGTATTTGCAAGGTAGTTTGGAGTCTAGCCTTTATGTTCTGGCTTGGTTCAACTTTTCTGCTATAGGGTCAGTACTACCTGGCAGGATTGAGTTACCACCAAATCTAAGTTGTGCACGCGTGAATGCGTGCGTGCGATGGTTTGACTCACTGGCTTCCTACATCCATGTGTCCGCATCAATTTTCAATAGCTATTCAGTTATATGACCTGTCGTGAAGTCAATCTGAGGCTCTCTAGATAATCTACTCTTTCTAATTTTGGTCCCTGGAGTGTCATTTATATTGGCCAAAGTCTGTTAAGTGTTAAGCCATTATGTAGCATCTCTACTGGACTCAGGTACAAAGACCAAGTTTGAGCTGTCTGAAAATGATTTGTATTCGATGAAAGACCGAAGAGGGCTGGCAGCTGCGCCATCATGCACACTGAGATTCAAAGTGAGGAAGTAAACAACTTCTTCATGTCAGCCACATGAAAGGGGGCCTCCTGGTCTCTCTAGGAAAGCATTCCCTAATGGGGTTTAAGGTCTGGTCCTAGAGATGACATCTCCCTGGTGACAGAACTGACCCAGGATCCCTGGGGAAATTCGTTGCCTTTCTTTCACCCATTAGCATGTTTGAACTGGACCATACCNGGGGCTTGGGGATTGGTAAGCATAGCTTTTTTAGCTTAACTGCTCCTCTTGCTCCCAACAGGCNTATGTACAACGGAAAGAGGCAAACAGAAGGGCCTGGTTGGAGAGGGGATGGCATAGTGGGTAAAAGGCCTGCTGCATATGCTGTTAGTTTTGTTCCCCTGACACAAACTAGAGTCACCTGGAAAGAGGGAGCCTCATGGAGGAATCGCCTCTATCAGATCAGCCTGTTGGCATGTCTGTGGGGCATTTTCTTAATTAGTGATTGGT
>LZPO01066338.1:88662-99820 GCA_001675575.1 Neotoma lepida | reverse complement strand
GAGGGTCTCTTATGTGCCCTCGGGAGCCTCATGCCTGGATCCGTGGCTATTGCTCTGGTTACATTTTAGGTGATAGTCCATTTCTCTATTCCATTTAGCAGAAATAAGTGAGAAATTTTTAGAGCTTTCTATTCCCTCTACGGTAGGAATGGTCCTTAAACATGTTCCCCGAAGTTAAGGTCAACCTTTCATTCACAGACGCAGCTGAAATCTGTGTTTTTGCTGCAGTGTAGATGGGGTGTTGTTTATGGCATGCTGAATGACCAGGTTTGATATGAAGTTCTTAGGAGTCAACTGGTAGTTTTTTTTAGATACCTTCCCTCCCAAACACTAGCCACATGAAAGGATAGAGGTGACTTACTCCACAGGGAATTTCAAGCTTAGAGACCGGGTTCTAGAAAATCCCATGTCTTCAATCTTCCAAGGTAATAGTTTAGAATGAAAAACACCCACCTTTTAGTACTTTNGTGAGTGAAAAATTTTTAGCTAGTCCAAAGGGAACAAGAAAGGGATCGGGGACATTCATTTCAAACAGTCATTTAATTTTATGATTTCTCGTAGGGGGATCATAGTTAGTGCTGTTACATCTCATGTCAGTGTGACTGTGATGTCTGTCCTCAGAGTGGGACTGACAGAAACCCCAGAAGACACTCTGATAAGCCAGCAAAAGAAAAGAAAAACAGGACAAAATAAGCCCCAGTGAAAGCNGATCAGGAAACATACAGAATGGAAATTGCAAACATTGGATAAACACATGAGAAGACAGTGAGTTCTCAAGAGGCTGGAAAATGTCTGTTAAAGTCAAAGTAATGCNGGAACACATGTAAAAATCAGTATTCTATGGTCATTCTCAAAGGGGTGAGAACAGTTACTCTCATAATTAATGGGAATGGTTACACATCTAAGAACTATTCAAATTAACAGTTATGCATTCAATGGTTCAGCCAGCTCACTTTGGGGAATATAGCCAAAAAACTCCAAAGACTGTGCACAGATACACAGAGAAGAATCCAAGCATTGATGTTACTTCTTGTGGCCAAGACTGGAAACAGCTTGAATGTCACAAGAGAAACTGGTGAATGTACTGGTTTGGACATAGCCATTTTTTTTTTTAAAAGAATGAAGTATATGTTTTGTGACCCAGNGGCAGCTCTGACAAGGTAAGCAAGAAAAGCGAGTTGCTGAGTNATGTGTGTAAACTTGTGTCTTGTGACAGCGGGAACTAAGTACACATTTCTCCATATATAGATAGAGAGAGTCTGATTCCAGGCTAAAGCCTCATGTGTGACCCTGCAGGACCAGCCCCAGGCAACTGTGGAGGCTTGGCCTGGAAGGCTCTTCTTGCCCAGCCTTGGTGCCCGAGTTGTTGCAATGGTGGTCTCTGAGCACTGGTCAAGGCCTGCTCCTGTGTCCCCATACTCTGAGCTTGGTGGCGCTGAGATACTTCTCTGTACCAGTTCAGTACTTTGCCATTTCCAGTCTTCTGGCTTTTAGTCATTCTAGTCCTTGCTCAATAAAGTGGCAGGAGCCTTTAGTTCTGAGCTACTGGCCTCTGAGGACTCATTCAGCTAGTGGTCAGCACCCTGTGTATCAGCTGGCAGACCCTCTACTGGTGCCAGGGTGGGCATCACCCAGTGGAAGACTGTGAGGCCGGCTAAGTTCTGTTCTTCCCTCTCACCTGCAGGACTTTATTTAGTGAACAAAGTCTTGATTACAGTGACCTCTGGCAGCTTGACAGTACATAATTCCATTTGAGTGAGCCGGGAGAAAGGTATGGATATGGGCTAGATGGCTAATTGGCCTTTATATATTAGACTGTCACAGGGAACATGTTCCTTTTGTAAATTCAGAGAGGAAGGTCTCTGCTCAGATCTGATGGTGTATTACTGAAGTCCATCTTCAGATTGACTCATCTTTCCAAGCTATCAGTCTCTAGGACCTGGGTGCCACAAGCGCCAGTCCACAGGTTCTGTCCAATGGCCCAACTACCCACCTGGAATGACCTGGCATTTAGGCACAAATGAGAAAGTATTTGCCAAGGGCCATTCCCTGAGATGCTAGAAGCCAAATTTTGCTATTAAAAATATGAACTGGTCAAACCTGGAAATGTCTGTACTCTATCACTGTGTTTTAGGAGACCTCCCAAGAGTGTGTTCGGAACTGGCAACTTGTGCTAAGAATAAATACATACATACATACATACATACATACATACATACATACATACATAAAACAGTACAAAAAGAGAGTTTGAAAGGCTAACTGGTGACGATTTGCTTCTGGCTGGCTCTCAGCCTCAGTTAAGGGGGTTCTCCAGTCATGGCCTCGCAGCCTGAGGGGTCTGTCCTGTTCTGATTCAAATTCCTCTTGGGGGAATCTAAGGGCACTGGAGCACATGTCTATGTGTGACTTATCCAGTGTCCACAGAGAAGTTTCCTTGATAATGCTAATCAAGCCAAGCAAAAGAAACCCATCTTCCTACTCAGTTCCTGCTACCTCCTGCCCATGAGGTACCTCTCCAACTAAGGGTCTGAGAGGAGAGGCAGTGGGAGATATTCTTGCTGGGAGATCACCAACAGTAAATTACACTTTCACTGCTTAGAAGATATTTCCCTTGCTCCAGGGCAAGCAAAACTCAACATACACAGTTAACCTCCTGTATTGTATCCCTAAGTTCTATATCCACAGATTCAGTCAACTATGGATAAAAAATATTTTGGTGGGGGAGACTATGTCTATACTGTATAGACTTCCTTCTTGCCATTATTCCCTAAACAATATAGCACAGCAACAGTTTATATACCAGTTAGATATTATAAATATAGTGTAAGGATTTAAAGTACACAGAGGATGTGCACAAGATTACACATAAGGGACTTGAACATGCTCGGATTTGGATATCTTGTAGGGGGTGACCCAGGACCCATCCCAGTGGTACTGAGGGGCGACTCTATGCTAGGTGTATGCCACCAAAAGGGTAGCAGCCCCTCACCTCCCACAGTGCCATCAGGTTTGATCTAAGCTTCACTGAGAAGTTGTATTGGTCAGTGGCAGACCTCCTAATTAATGATAGCAAGAATAAAAGCTTCAGATTAAAAGAAGTCCTAGCAAGTTAAGAGTTCATAGAAAGACAAGGCTTTAGTGTGTGTGTGTGTGTGTGTGTGTGTGTGTGTGTGTGTCCAACTTAGAAGTTGTTTCTCTACAGAGCAGGGATGGAAAAGGGAGTCCAAAATGGCCCGGTTGTTAGGTCCAAGAACCAGGTATTGGTGTCTAAGAGTCCAGTTTCCACAGAGCAAGAAACATTAGAACCTTCCAAGCAAGACAGAGGACAAGAATCAGNTCATATCTGAAGTTACAATCCAAACCAAACTGCTTTGGTTTGTCATCCCTGGATTCCTTCTCTCTGACCACTGGGGTTGATGGACAGCAAAAGCCAAATGCCACGAAGCTGTGGTCTGAGGGAATTCCTAGTGGGACAGAATTTCACTGCCGGCCGCTGCTAATCATTAAGCAACCCTCCAGCCCTGCATCCNGAACCCACTCATGTGTGTACTTAAATGTGTGTCAATGTAGCTGTGCTAGAGGAAGGCCTACCATATACACTCCCAGGACCTCACATATGTTAGGCAAGAGCTTTTACTATTAAGCCACACTCCAGCCCATTTTAATTTTCTTATGTGTTTTGAAATAGGGTCCTGCTAAGTTACCCAGGCTGGCCTTGAACTTACTCTGTAACTCAAACTGCCATTCCATTTGCAATCCTTCTGCCTCGGCCTCCTGAGTAGCTGGGATTACAGGTCTGCACCATGAGGCTTGGCTGGGTTGTAAATTCTGACAGTTCACATAGGAAGTTACAATACATTTAGATACCAAAGCATCCAATGACAGGCTAGAGACAAAGGCTAATGGTCAAGTCCTCTTCCATCTCAACGAACTCAGGGTTTTGGGGGAGAACTCAGGTATGTGTGTGTGACAGGTGGTGACGAGGCTGTGTGCTGGAATGAGAACAGCCTTGGCCTGGAGAGCAGAATTTATCTTGTTCACTTAAGTGTCTAACTGGGGGGGGGTAGGTATCCTTGTCTTGAAAGGAAGGGGCAGGGTTTGGGGACACAGGTGCCTACCAGTTCTAAACTGCAGCTCTCTGGGAAGGAAGCCCGACACCAGTGGGGTAGGACGATGCCTATGAGTGTTTTAGTCACCACTTCTCAGGAGGTGGCAATCACCACAATTTAGATTCTAATAAATAAGAGTAAATCCAGAAGCCACCCTGCGNGCCTCCCTTAAATCAAAAAGGACAAGGAATCCATTACTGAGCAGGGCCCAGATATAATTTCACCACTGTCACCAGTCCCCTTGGAAGGTGGAACCATACACGAAAGGCATCTCTGACTCTGTTAAGAGTATTCATGGGATGCCCTGATTCCATTACACTTTTTAGCTGAAAGTGATTTGAAACGCAACATTAAACCGTACATTTCCAGAATGGGGGGAGAGAAGCCAGTACAAGGTGACAAAGAGAAACCATTTGGAAAACCCTTTTTGACAGCGTAGATCAATTCCAAGGGATGAGGGGGAGGCATCCATTCTGCCCAGAAGCGCCAGACCTTGCATCGGTGTGGCAGAAGTGGCCGACTGTCTCTTCGGAAGCATGAGAGATTTGTTACTNGGAGAAAAAGCAGGGCAGCTGACAGAACAAGCCGGGGTTGCCCCTGCCAGAGGACAGCCGGGCTGCACACGCTAATTAGAGGTGCCAAAAATAGCTGAAGGAAAAAAAAAATCATCCCAGGAGCTGAGAACTGGTTTGGGTGTATTCCTAGTCATTCCATTTTCAGAATGGCTACTAAAGAAGTGTGCAAATATGATGACTTATTTATATATATAAAAAAACCTCAAACACACAAGTTCCTCAGCAAACATGCCCCTAAGAAATGGACAGAGGGAACATTTTGCAGCAGCAAAAATAAGTGGCCAGTCATAGTGGATTAGCTGAGCCCATGTTCCTTGCTTTATTATTTACTTTTTTTCACAAACCACCCAGACTGTGTCTATACCACCCAGAATAATTTCTCAATGTCACCATTCAGCTCCTTTGTACAAACATTTTGCTACAGCAGCAACATGCAAATCCAATGCACTAGCACAAAATTTTCCAGACCGGGCAAAAAGCCTCATGGCCTTCAAGTTTTCATGGTGCTTAATATTAGAAAAAGTCACAAGTTCCATCTGACTGTTAACTGTGGACGGAGTNCTTTGTTGGGTTTGAATCCACAGAATCTACCTGGTGAAATATATATTTCGGTAGACTTTNGTGCATTTACAAGACTGAATGACTACCACCGTTTTTTAATTTCTAGGACATTTCTATCACTATAAAAGAGTCCCAACCCCAAGACATCATTCTTTGCAGGAATCAGAAATCACTCTTCATGTTCCCTCATTCTGCCAATCACTAATCTACTTTCTGTCTCTACAGACTGATGTATTCAGGACATATGATANAAATGGACTCGTATAATATGTTGTGTTTTTTATTTATANCTTATTTATGTGTATTCTGCATGTATACCTGCATGCCAGAAGAGGGCATCNGATCCTACTATAGATGGTTGTGAGCCACCATGTGGCTGCTCGGAATTGAACTCAGGACCTCTGGAAGAGCAGTCAGTGCTCTTAACCCCTGAGCCATCTCTCCAGCCCAAAATATGTGGTTTTTATTAACAGTTCCATCCACCAACTGTATGTTGGTGTACGTATGTATGTTTTCAAGGTGCATCTGTGTTATAGCATGTATCCCAGCTTTATTCCATCTCATGGTTGAATGAATTGCTGTCATAAGACTAGGCCATATTTTGCTTATCCTAGTATTTGATAGACATTTGGGTCCTTCCCTTGTTCTCTCCCTTTCTTTTTGCTCCTGGGAATGGTGGGGCTACGAACATGTGTATTGGAGCTTCTTTATGAACATCTTGTCAGTTCTCATAACTATATGCTTTAAGAGCTATNTGTTGAGTCATAGGACGGCTTTAAATTTAACCTTTTGAAGAATCACCAATCAATTTTCCAAAAGGGGCTGTGCCATTTTACATTCCCGACTGGTAGGCTTTCTCACAGAGGATTACAGAGTTCAAATTAAATTTACTTCTGAAAAAAATCACAGTGGGTTCTCACTCGGCCCTGTCTTAAAGNCACCATACTGGAACAGTCATGCCTATGTGCTTAGATTTCAGTGTACACATTGAACACTTAATGTTCATTTNCCATTTGCGTCCAAGGGTACAGACTTCTTTTCTCAAGCGGCAGTTTCAAAGTAAGTATATTTTTNTCCTCATAGCAAGTAGTCAGATCTTTCTCTCTCTCCCTTTCTTCCCCTCTCTTCATCTGGCCCTGTCAACCTATGGTTACAAATGGCTCACTGTGAATGTGCCAAGGCAGGTATGACATGCAGAGTCTGCAGCACTATCTTTAGCNATACTCCAAATTAGTCACACCATTGTTAGATTTGTGTCCATTTCTGGCCTCTTTCAAAGGCGGTGCAATGGAAGCAACTGGGCAGAGCCCCAAGAAGGGAAATAAAACCAGCTCAAGGGTGGAAAAGAGATGTTCCCAGGGCCGTTAAAGCAATTGTGTCATTTTCGCCTGAGGTTAGTAAAGAAGTGGTGATTGGCTCGCATCCTCGGTCACACGTTCGAAATGGTTTTGTTCTCAGAGAACTGTGGGTGACCAGTTAGTTCTTTATGCTCAGAGGCAGACAAACAGGAGGAAATGTTATTTACATTCCTCCAGGAAGACGGCGCAGTGGGAAATGGGAGATGAATTTCTTGGTCTTCACATTACACATCTGACAGAAGCCATGGCTGTCCATCCCTGTAATTCTTCAGAAGGACAGAAGGAACTCTGTCTATATTCATTTGACAAGAATCTCGGGGGGGGGCGCTTGTCTTTCACTGTTATTTCTGTATGATACTATAAATCAGGAACTGTACTGGCCACTTAAAGGCAAAGCTGGATCGGTAAATAATTAGGTCTAGCCTAAAACCCCTGTAGCTGATAGCAAATGGTGCATTCTCTTCACTACCAGAAGCCCCCATTGAAGACAAAGCATATGCTGTACCTAGCAGGGCAACTGTTGGCCACAGCCAGGCCACGGAGATCAGCTGCTGCTGTCAGCCAGACCTGCAGGGCCCTCCTCTGATTCTGCTTACTGACTGTCACCCCNAGGCTTAGCAGAGCCCCAAGGAAAGCGTCTCTCATCTACTGACATGATCTATGCAGTTGGGTTTGGGAGCTGGATGGGGTAGAGTTGCAAGCAATCAGAGACTAGAGTTTACAGATGACTTCAAACTATGTACTCTGCTGGGAAAGTAGGTTGGACACCCCGAGACTCAACTTCTCCAACCTCCCTTCTCTGGCCCCACCTGAAAAAGGACAATGCCTCTCTCTTTGAACTAAATGAGTAGAGATATAAACACAAAATGTCCAACACTGCTCTTTAGTGATGCTGAACAAATCACTGAAAGAAACTCATTTGTAAGAGTCAAACAGAACAATCAATTACTTAGAATTTTATTGATTTGCACAGAGTGATAATTGTCCATAGCTGGGGTCTTAAAGAACTATAGGAAAGAAAGAACAAACCCCATTCAGTGGTCTTCCTTAGAACTCTAATGATATCACATAATGATGGTCTCTGTTATTTCCATTCACGTGTTGAGATCACCTCACAAGCTCAAAGACAGGNGATCTAGAGGGGAGAAGGGGACACTGTTGCTTCCCTTAATAACAGCTTCAAAACTCCACATCAATATTCATAATAGTGTCAGTGTCTTCAGTATTTTTCCAAGCATATCTGCAATTTNAAATTTTATTTTACCCAACAGATATTAAAGGTTCCCATGCCAAACCCTTTTNCCTTGCTACCATTTCATGCAACCCATAATTTACCCAAGGTTCTTGAAGATACCTAATGAGAAATGAAACTAGAGTATGTCTGGAAAACCAAAGTCCCTAAGAGATAACATATGTAACTTTCTTTTTCAATGTGGAGAGCAAAGGAGAAAAAGCCTCAGGACAGGTTCATTCTCAGCTGGGAGATGATGCCATGCACCACAGGGGCAGGGAAGGCTGGCCAGGCCGGAGTGGGAACAGTGCACTCTGGGCATGTGTTCCTCAGGGCACGAGGCTGAAGCCAGGTGGAAGGGCTAGCGAATGCACAGTTGGAAAGCTGTCTCTTATACACATCTAGATGTGTATAAGAGACAGTGTTCCTCAGGGCACGAGGCTGAAGCCAGGTGGAAGGGCTAGCGAATGCACAGTTGGAAAGATGGGAGCTGGTGCCCAGGAATGAGGTCAAGGCTAGAAAAAGGTCTGGGGATATTCACGTCTACGTGGTGCATAAAACTATGGGCTTGACCAGGTGCGCATGGTGGCGTACACCTTTAATCCCAGCACTTGGGAGGCAGAGGCAGGTGGATCTCGGTGAGTTTGAAGCCAGGCTGGTTTACATAGTGAGTTCCAGGACAGCCATGGTTACACAGACTCTTGTCTCAAAAAGAAACAAACAAAGCCAAAAAAATAAAACAACAACAAAAACCTATGGGCTTGAAACACATGCTCCAGGAAATGCAGGAAAAAGGTGAAAACACAGTCCAGAACTAACATATGTGAGACCAAGGAAGGACAGAACGGAGGCTCTGTTGCTCACCCACCCTCTTTCTCATCTACTGGCAAACTCCTCTTACAGAATAAGGCAGAGTTTCTCCTCTGAGCGTTCAGCACGCTAACAGGTACCATTATCACAAGATCAGGTTAGTATATGATGATTACCACATGGAGCTGGGCAGGAATGGCTCCTAACATCTCTTCACCTTCTGACGTGTGGGTCAGTGAGTCAGGGATCCACACACGTGGTTGAGTCATAGCTAACACAATGGGTCTCACTATCCGGAACCTTATTTCCTACTCCTGAAGCCTCATGGGATAAAAAAAAAAAATCAAGGTTGTTCCCCTTTGGGAAAAGGCTCTACCAGGCTGCTCTCTGATTTTTGTCTTTTCTGAGATGTAGAAGTAGAAAAAATGGGGGCTGAGACTGGGGATGGGGNTGCCTCAGAGAAGCCAGGCTGTCCTTCCTCTCTCCTCTTTGGCTTCCTTCATTTGGACTATTCTCTTAGGGTCTGTCAGGTCAGAGGGCGTAGGTATCCATGCACCTGCTACCCGATGCCGCCAGTGCTGACGTGAAGCTTGGGATTTCTTGTCCTGTTGCATCTCATGTGTGTGTCTGCTATTTCTCTGGGACAATTCTCTATCACCAGGATGAGGAGAAAAGAGACAAATGGACAATTCCTGTACCCTGGATCTGATTTCAATTTAGACAAAAGGAACTGATGGGTCCCAGTCTGCCTCAGTCTGACATGGNCCTGCATTGGGATTTAAGGACTGAATTTATCACCTATAATGTGTACTCCTCCGCCTTACCCCATCCATGTATTTCCCTGTTCTGCTTCTTGGTTTGGCAGGCTGGACCCAGAATATATTTGAAAATTAATATTTTTCCACGCCTCAACTTCACAGCTCTTTATTTCTTCCTTGACCTTCCAGAAGCCAGGCTGAGCTCCTACTCATCTCTGCAGAATGTTGTTGCCCTGATGCTGTCCTAGTGGGAAGGCTTCACACACAGGAGCCTCTTTGACATTTACAAGGGAAGAAATATGTTCTAGGCAATGTATTTTCCCCACGTGCAATCACTCAGGATACTAGTGTGGGGTTGTCTGAAGACCCTATTACTTCTAATGAGAAACTGNCCAAGGATACAGTAATACCAATGGAACGAAATGTTCACAAGNTAAAGCCGAGAATAGATGTGTCCTTACAGACACGGCAGGGACCACACAAGCAACCTTCTTTAGTCTTATCTGAAAAATTGACGTCATTGAAGAAGAGATTAATTGGATGCTGGAGAGTAGAGGTGTATTGTTGATGGATAACTATGCAGGACCGTTTTATTTTCTATTTTCTTTGTCAGGATGAGGGTGAGAGCAAATGGCTGGAAGTGAAACTAGAGCCCGAGACAGATGAAAACATTACAGAGACAGATGATGCTGCAATTCAAAGGATTAAATCCCCCGACTTCTACAGATGAGCTTCGGGGGCTCCAAAACCCCTCAAAATGGGGGCTGTCACTGTGCTGCGAGGGCTACAAGAGAAAGACAGGGAAGAAATGTATTCAAAGTTGACAGGCAGGTTAGCCACATCCGGTTTTCAATACAGATGACAGTGGAGTATACAGGCTAGGAAGGGCAAACTGGACACCCGTCTGGGCAAACATCAGTGTAGATCATTAAACACAGGCTTGTGTGCTGTTGGAAAAACTGTAGTCACTGTGGTGTATGGGCCTTGGAGACAGCAAGTCCTGTTATTCCCAATCTTCCTGTGCTTTCCTCTTACCCCAGCCGAAGGCTACAGGCACAGGATTGACTTGAACTTTAGAAACCAACCATATCGGTTCAGGATCTTTGGTTGGCAACGAAGAACGGGAGATAGGGTAACTAAGAACAAACAAATGAAAAATGGTGAAGGTGTTCACAAAACAAAAGCCTTTAGATGCATCAGACAATTGTGATCCGGCTCCGCAGCAAGGATGCTCAGGGAGTAATGGAGGTTTGAAGGCTGTCTTTTGGAGGTGGCGAAGAGTTCTTTCAGTTCTGAGAGGTGTCNGGTATGACTTGGAAAACCANAAGGGCTTGGGACAGAGAACNCATAGTGAGGGACTCATAGTTTAGGTCTATCTGATAGAAATGAGGGTCTTTCCTTGAGGAGCTAGATGGCTGGGGGAGGGTCCTGATGAGAGCCTTTTGATGTCAGGTGGGAGAATGGGTTCTCATGTTTTGTGGTAAGAGTGTGATGTCTTTTTTCTTAATTGTATTTTAAAATCCATATGCAAATCGTATATGTCTTGCATAACAATAAGGTGGCTTTTTAAAATAGAAGAATGTTTTATGAAATATACATATGCAAATAGATATATGAAGTGAATTCCTGAAAAGGGTAGACTCATCTATAAACGAGGGGTTCACACTAGGGAACACTGAGGCTCAGCTGACCTGGTGACACTTGATGTGCACAGGGCAAATAAAGGGTTTTACTGGGAAGGGTAAGGAAAAAG
>LZPO01066338.1:68483-88159 GCA_001675575.1 Neotoma lepida | reverse complement strand
GGGTGGTAGTAGTGAAAGGGTTGAAATCTTGAGCATCCAGCTGCACTGGAACTCAGAGGTGGAGTGTTTGCCTAGCATGCACAAGGATCTGTTTCCATCCCTAGCACTGCAAAATGAAATAAAGAAANGCACAAAACTAACCAACCCTTTTAAAACCACTTTCAAAGGCAAACTCCCAAGAAAGAAGCNGACGAGAACCTGTGGGAGCTANTGCTNTTGTGAGCTGCAGAGATAAGACGAAAGGAGGGAGACATGAAGACTTNTACATTAGAATCCCATTGAACCAGAATCCAGGTGACTATGATGTCAGCAGAGACATAATCCAAGGCAAGATAGTCTCCCCAAGGGNTTAGAGAGGAAAAAGAAAGAAGTATTTCTTCCAGAGTTTCTTCTACAAACACGTAATGCTGTGATGGATCCGGATGGAAAGTGGGGTGGGGGAGAGTGGGAACCTCCAGAACACAGAATCTCCAAGAGTGAGGTTCTATGAAAAGACCTTGGTAGAACGGGAACCAATGGGCACTGTCTGGCTATGAGATGCCACAGCTGGTGGCCTCTAAATCCACATACCACCTCATGCTCTGATAAAGCTGGGCTGGACATCTGAGTTATTTCTGTATAGATGGTACAAGACAGAAGGACATTATCAATAAAACCAATTTTGACTTTTGATAAGATTAAAAAAAAAAAAACAAAATCTTCCTGCTTTTGCTAGGTTTACTCATGCCCAGATCAGCTTCCACGGAAGAGTGATCACACTATGGTTGAACACATTCATTTGAACACAAGAAAGTGGGGGAATTGGACTCTGGACTAGCACATCCAGAAAGAAATCTTAAGTTCTAGACAACCAGTTACTTAAAATTCTCATTGTTTCCCTCAAACTGTAAGACGGAAATTAACTCACACCTGTGTGTTTCACAAGAACAAAGGGAGCAGATGATAACTGATGAAGATGTGACTTCACTGAGAGCAAACACAGGCTACACCAAGCCCTTGCACGCCATCGTAGACCTGACCTCAAGGGCTTCTCTAGTGGGCAAGGCTGAAGCTGTAAGGATATCCTCACGACTACACCCCCGGAGGCTCTTCCTCCCACAACAACACTCCAGAACACACTCGGGAAAGGCGCGACCCTCAAAACCCCTCTGGTCCCATGTTTCTGCAGTCCAGTCTCTGTGGGCTTATTAAAATTTACATTTTGACTACTTAACATCAGCCAGTGAAGTCAAACACTCCACAGAACAAGAGGCTCTTAGAACATAATTATCCTATTCCCATTGCCAGAGCTGAGCTCACTCACAAACCTCCTCAAAGGAGAAGAGCAGATGGAGGCTTCTCTGTGCAGATTTTTACAACCTCAGTCCGGGCGATTTAAAACTGGGTATCATAAGGAAGCATCAATAGTAAAAGATGAGTTGTTCTTCAGAAGGCTACACTGCAGTGCTTAGAGCTAAGTGCTTAACAACAACAACAAACCAACCCCCAAATCCTAATATCCTGATGAATCCTAATTATTATCGTATCTGGCGTGGGGACGTAGCTCCATGGTAGAGTGTTTGCCTATCCCATGCAAAGTCCCGGGTTCAATTCCCAACGACACCAAAGTAACAACACTTTAAAAACATAACAAAACAGGGCTGGAAAAAATGGCTCAGCTGGTAAAATGTGAGCATAAGGACCCGAGGTTGAATCCCCAGCACACATCTGTTCTATCAATGCTCTGGAGACAGAGACAGGAGGATTCCTGGGACTGGACTTGCTATCCAGCCTGTCTAGCTAATTGGCAAGTGGGTTCCAGATTCAGTGACAGACTTTGTCTAAAATAATATGGACAGTGATTGAGGAAGGTAACCAACATTAGCCTCTGGCCTCTATTCACACACACACACACACACACACACACACACACACACACACACACACTCACACACACACACGTTTGCTCTCTCTCATTTCTCTGTCTCTCCACAAAACTAGTCACATCTTTCAAACACAAATGAAAAAGTTCACACTTTCTTGTGTTTGGTTGGAGTCACTCACGAGCCTTTGTTGTAGCTGTGAGGCCTCAATCATGGGAACCAGCATCTTCATTTGGTTTCCACATGAACGATCCTAGGAAGCTATAAAGCCTTTGAAGGGTGTCTATTTTTGCCTTGAGGTCTGGTGGCCTCAAAGTTCACATGAATCTCACAGATGCCAAGTGTGTGAGTCTGATTCATCTTTGCCTATAGCACTCTCACCAAAGGGAGGTCCCTGCNTGTGTGGTGGTGCTGTATTTACACTGCTNGGGTGTTTATTTGTAGTTCAATTGTTTTCACAAATATAAGGAATTGAAAGAGGAGCTACAATGCATATTTATGGAGAATTAACCCCAAACTCAGCTTGTTACCATAATCAGTGTTTGCTCTACCTTGTCTGTGGGACATATGCCTTGTCAAAGCTCTAGATACTTTATCTTTCCACCTACACAATTGCAAATTACCTCATTCTCCATACTGGCTACATTTTATTTAAATCTTTAAACACTGGAGAAAAGTCTCTCTCTCTCTCTCTCTCTCTCTCTCTCTCTCTCTCTCTGTGTGTGTGTGATATGTGCTTCTCCCTCTCTCTGCAATGTGGGCATGTCTTAGAATACCTCTTAAAAATTGTTTTTCCCATAAAAGAGAGAAATGGCCAGAAGACCTATACTAGTTCTGAGGGGTAGACACCAACTCTAACCGTATGACCAGCCACGTCCTATAGATAGCTTCAGTACTTTACTTACAGCCCCTAACTTAGGTCCTATCGACTTGGAGCTTTTCTACAGTGCACACACAATGGTTACAGGATCTTCACTTCAAAAAAGACTAGAAAGAACACAGAAGGGAAAATGAAGTCTATGCCATGCAAACTAATTATCAGACAGCAGCCAACAGCAGAGGGGGCAGAGGAGGTCATAGAAAAACAGAACATGCAGTCCAAATCTCAAAAGGGTGGCAAGAGGAAAAACCTAAAGCCCGAAGAATATCACGATTATGGAAGACTAAGTTAACAGAATTTTATATGCCTTTTCTGGAGCCACTGAGACATGTTTGATTATTTTCCCATCTAACCTGTTATTTATAGAGGAAGGGACAAATTAGTTTTAAAACAGTATATGGAATACGATGTCTTGGAGGGGCTTGTGAGTGAAAAGACTAGAAAGATACACTTCAAATTCTTACTAGAAATTTGGGAGGGGCAAGATTATAGATTTCTCTTTTTTTGCCTATTTGGATATTCTATAAGAAATACGACACATATAAAATAAAAATTATGTGAGCTTATTAGAATTAAAAATATTCCTACCCTGAATACTTGAATTTCTGTGCTAAAGTTGGTTTGGTTTCTATAGTTAGGGTAGAGATCTCTGGACACTGCCAGCAAATACCAGGCGAATATGCCTATGTCATGCTTCTCACTGTCTCCATATAGGGTATGGAGAACTCCCCTCAAGGACAGTCATATATATGGGCATTTTGTGAGTCGGGAAGGACACAAGTGTTGAGAAGGCATGCTTAATGTCCTGTAAAGGATGGACGAGAGCCACCTCCTCCACAGGCCACTACATCTGTGGATATTCCGCATTTTAGCCACAGCTGATGATAAAGCAAGGACTCTAGAACTTAGGGATGAAAGATGACTGCAGTCTAGCATGATGGGTCTGGCTCCTGGCAGGGGGACCTCGCTCCTGGGACCCGATACTGTAACTGGCCCAGAGACCCAGGCAGACAAGGGCTTCCATGAGGGCCCAGTCGGTACCCTACTCCACAGTTCCTGTCCTGATTTCACTGCTCAGCTGTGTGCCAAAGACTTTGGGTCATCATTTTAGATGCTGGAGTGGTTTCTACCTAGTCCCCTCCAGTGTCTGGCTCATGAGAGAAGCCCGAGAGAGTTTCCGTCACGGGTAGTGGTCAGGTGGGTGTTTTACAGGTTGGTGGTTGGCTCTGTGTTGTGGTCATGTTTGGTAGGTATGCTTGCCCAGAGGGACTCAGTACTACAGAGCTACAGCTATGTGTGCATGAACCAAACAAGTAACAGGGGCTTCAGCAGACAAGAGCTTCCTACCACCTGCTGTGGGCCTGTCAGCCAAACTGCTGTTTCATGCTCAGGAACCCACAGAACCAGTGAGGAAGCACAGAGGCTTGGCCTGTCAATCAATTACAAAAAAAACACTTATAACCATACCTGGTGTGTGTAATTGTGTGTGTGTGTGTGTGTATGCTATATGTAACATATATATGTGTGTATGTGCTATATGTATCAATATATATATATGCTATATGTAACAATATGTATATATGTGTGTATATGTGCATATGTGCTATATGCAATAATATATATACACATGATATATGTAACAATATGTATATGCTATATGTAACAATACATATACACATGATATATGTAACAATATGTATATGCTATATGTAACAATATATATACACACATGATATATGTAACAATGTGCATATGCTATATGTAACATATATATACATATACATGATATGTAACAATATGTATGTGCTACATGTTACAACAGAGACATCATAAGGTAGAGATGAGGAAAAACACAGTGACAGGAGGAAATGAGAAGCCAGCCTGGAGGCTGGAGACACTTTCGGACTGAACAAATCTCACAGGATCAATCATTCATCTTTTTGAAAGGACAAACCAAAAACAAAAACCACAACTTACGTTTTTGTTTTGTTCTGTGTTTTCCAAAGACATCTGCTATAACATGTATCTAATTGTTCTTTAGCAAACCAAGGTGACAAATATTATCTTTACTTTGCATATGAACAGCAATGTCAGTCTCTAAGCAATGCCCCCAAAGTCACCAAGCAGGAACAAGGAGCAGGTTTACTTGGGCTCAAGTGTATACCACCTCCCAGGTCAGGCAAGAGGTCTGGCCCTTTAGGTCTATAAATCCATCCATGGTACTGTGTGGCCCAGCCACATGGAGTCTGACTAGGGAGAGACAGGTGGACCTAGGGGCACTTCCACTTGTCACCTGTAACTCTGGCCCGGCTCTTTGAACCTCAACAAGACTCACCCTTCCTCCTCCATGAAACATGGCCAATACTGCATGGCCCACTGCAAAGATCCAATGGATCAGCGTCAGCCTCGGACTGAACGCTGCATGGAGGTGGAGGAGGTGGCGTGAGCAGGGGCAGTGTCGGGAGCAGCAGTTGACTTTGCCTGCTTTGAGTGTGCTGCTCAAGGTAGGACTAATTGTTCGGCACTTGACGAAGCAGGCGAAAGTGTAACACAAATTGCTACAACCTCTCACTGGTTCTCGGCTCATTTTCCCACCAGTTCCTTTGCTCTCGGTGGATAATTAGAGAGAACACTTGTCAAATACAGAAAGTTGAAATCACTACGGTGACTCCAAAACCCATCACAGACCATTAAACCTTAATGAGAGGTGCACGACTCAGAGAGGAGGTAAATGACATTTCTTCACAGAAANCCTTCAGCTTCCTAATCTCATTAGTGCCAATGTTTTGTTTCCTGGATGAAGAAGCCAGGACAGGGGGAGGTCAGTGCTTGGGCCAGATGGAAAGCTGTGCTCGGTCTTACTTCAGGGTTCCTGAGCATTCTCCTGTGCGTCCCCCTGTTCATGGTAGACCATCACTTCTCACCCACACGCCCAGTTGTCTTTGAGCAGTCAGAACAACTTTCAGAGGTCCCACAACAGGAGAACATCAGAGATGCATTGTACTCCCTCCTGGGGTGGCCAGCCTGGCTGCCACTTTCTCTTTTGCTTGCACTGGCTTCTGCCTCATGCTAGTGTTGAGCACACTGTCTCCCATCCTTTGTAAAATCTAATACAGCTGTCCACCTTCTATGTCATTTCAGATACCCAAGGTCAGTCATGCTCCAAAATATTAAACAGAAAATTCCAGAAACGAACAATTCAAAAGTTTCAAATAATGTTTATTGGAAAGCACACTATTAAAATTATCTCATTTCAGTTAATCTTATATTGTGCCCAACTTATGAACTAACATATATCATAGGCATGAAGGAAAAAAAAACAGAATATAGAAGGCCCTGTAGGGCCCAGGTTTCAGACATCCACTGGGAAGCTTGGAATGTATTCCCTGATGCTAAGGAGTCTTACTTCTGTAATGCTGGAGATGTTGAACCGGTGAATTTCCATTCAGACAATTACCAGGGACAAAAATAGCGAAATTAGAACAAATGGGTGTGACCCAGAAGGAAAAGAGAGAGAGTGCATACCCAGAGAGACCACTTACTCTGGGGCCAGCATGTGGAAAGGCATTGTCGGGGGACACCAAAGTCCCCTGGCTTATGTCCTACATTGCCGAGGGGAAACATGTGCTACAAATTTAGCTATGCCCTAAATTAGTGAGTGGAGATCATGGCTGCAGATGCTAGACAGAGCCAAGCCACCAATCTGAAGCAAATCCGTCTGAAACATTGGGCAATAGCTATAGTCAAAACATTTTGTGCATATGNAGGGCTCAGCCTTCAGAGCAATTTGAAAATTTTAACCATAAAAATTGACTCAGATTAGATCCATGTGACCCTGAGTGTAATGGAAGCACCAGTCACACCAACAATTTTACCCATCAAGTTAGGACTTCTAAGTCATTCCTCTCTTGTGGCAAATACTCCATAAGTGCTAATGGGTACCAGGCACTTCTCTATGACCCANGGAAGAGGCACGCCTGTCTAGGGAGGTGGGCAGGAAGCTTCAGTGAGGAGGTCCTGGAGGGCACAGTAATGCTGAGTGAGGCCAAAGGCTGGTAGGGAAGCCCCCAGAAGCCAAAGGGGTGCTGTTCAGACAGAAGCATTTGTTTGTGTGTGGGCTGAACAGGAGGGGGACCACCAGTGTGTGTGAGCAGTTGGGCAAATCCTGTGTTGTGGCTCAAGGGCAGGACAGGTAGAGGAAGACTGGAGAGGAGGGTTGGGCGCAGTTGGAAGGATCTTGAATGTTCTTTAAAGAGTTCAGATGAGCTCAACAACCCAATTCTGGAGGGTTTGGGGCAGGGTTTTATCTCTTTTTCCAAGGTTATCCTTGTTGTGGGTAGAAACCGGTCTGGTGCCAGACAGAGCTGAGGAGGGAGGGCAGAGTGTTTGTTGGAGTTCAGTAGAGAGATGGTGCTAGGCCANAGGGGATGTGACGGAGGCAGCACAAAGCATTNTATTCCAGGTGGAATTTGGAGTCCAAAATGACAGGGTGCATGTTAGGACAGACTGGAGGTGGGGTTACTCATAATTAATTAACCATCTCTGTAACACTGCAGGCCCTTGTGCACCTTTGCTTAGTAGTGTTGTCTCTAGTCAAAGGGCACCTACTTGCCCAAGCTCTCTTAAGACCACAGACAAGCCTGGCATGGTACCAACACTGTCACAAACTTTTCAAGGAGAAATACTAGTCNCAAGCAATTTTGAGAGGAGTCCAGCCTACTTTTGGGAGAGCTTTGAGGGGAGGATATAAAGCGTGATTCGATTCCTGTCACAAATGAGTTGGTGCCCATTAGGGAAGAAAGAAGAGAGACCCAATTATGCTGAGTGTCAAAGGGAAGCAATAAGCCAGAGGAGGCAGGCTCTGAGCACCGGGCACACGGAAGGCACCAGTGAAGGGGGTGCCTTCCTGGGGAGGCAGCAAAGATCCCAAGGAAGTGATGCTTATGTTGAATTTTCTGGGTGACATCCCAAGGTGTATATCAGGGACAAGGACGGAAGAGCACAGCTCAGAATAGGAAGGAGCAGTTTAGTGGTGGGAGATTTGAGTGTATGGTCTGGTACTGAGGATAGGAAGTGACAGGGGAGAGAGAGCAGTTGATAAAGATGGCTAACTCCACCTCACCTCCCCAAAGACTCTATCCATAAGTTCAGTAGCCACTGTGTTTTTCATTTGTCATGGGGACTGTCCAGATGGGTATCAGGGGTGATCCAACGTGCACAGCTTCAGATGAAGTTAAAATACATAGTTCAGGAAAGATGCACTGGCCACTNACAGTATTTGTGGCTGATAAGGAGAGGGAAAAGAGAAGAGGAGGGAAGAAGGACATTGTTAAATTACCCTATGCCTTTGGTTTGGGCAGTATTACGGTTTGAACGTGGTGTGTGCCCCCACAGGCTCACGTACAGAACACTTGGTCCCAAGATGGTCTGTTTCAGTAGGTTGAGGAAATCTTTGGGACATGGGCTCTAGCTAGAGGCAGTGGGTCACTGGGGGCGGGACTTCCAGGTTGTAGACACTTCCAGTTCCAGGCTGCACTCCTGTTTCCTGATCTGCCACAGCGTGGACAATGCACACCATAAGCTCACGTAGCTGTGCAAGCTTCTGCTCCAGCCACCACGCCTTCCCCATCACCTTCCACACTGTAAGCCAAAACAAACTTTCAAGTTTTTGTTTTGTTTCTTTGTTTTCTTTGCTAGGTGTTTGGTCACAGTATTGAGAAAAGCAGTGACTACAGCTATGCCCTGGAACAATGCTTGGAACACAGCAGCACCATTTGGGGAAAGGAAAACGCTTTTAGTTCTGAGCATTTTAAGTGTGAGTCTTTCTGGGCATCTCATTTATTTAGACCTTACTTTGTTCCAGGAAGGATTGAACATGAGATTATACAAAAGGACATACAATAAAATGAAAAATAAAGATATGTGGAAAGCAAAAATAGAATGAGCAGGGGAAGCTAGGAATTGAGTTAATACAAGACACATGTGCTGCAATNCCCTTAGGTTTTCTGGTAGTAGTTCACAAAAACATGCTTCCGCACCAGGGTCAGATGACCAAGTCAGAGTCCAAAATGGAAAAGCCACCACCACCCTCTATTGCCAGCCTGTCCCTCACATGCACTCTGGAGCAGTCCTCTGGGCANGTTAAGAGGAGGAGGCTGTGACAAAATGAACCAATGCTTCTCCAGCACCCTTCGGGGACTATGGCTTCTGCAGTCATCTCCAACAGAGGCTCCTGGCACAGATCTGGGAATTTCTAAATGGATACGAGAATTGGAAATCCTTCCTACACAATCACATTCAACACAATCCTTCAGAAACATCAAAGGCAGCAAGTTCACAGTCACCTTGGAGTGCTGCTGCTCTGAGTGCCAAGGCAGAAACTGGTGAGGGTGTGGGGGCAGTGGGATGGGCAAAGCCAAGGACAGAGTCCAACTATGCCATGTGCCTCCCGGAAGGCTTCTGATATTTTGCAGAGNGACAACGGAGTGGGGAATGGGTGTGGGATGAGACCCGTGGGGGAAATTCAGTTGCGTAGTTGATGAGGTTGCATGAGATGCTCAAAGATAGGATGTGGAGAAAGCATCTGAGGAAAAACCGTGGGCTACATTGGCCAGGTGTGAGCAATGGGCAGGTGTAATCCCAGAGCACGAAGGCTGAGGCAGGGGGTTTGCCACCAGTTCAAGGCCAGCCTGAGCTACAGAGTTAGACCCTGTCTCATCTNACCCTACCTCTAAGAAAAAAGACTTGAGTGTGTATTAAGGGCAGTTGCCCTTAGTGCTCTTAAGTAGTATTTAAGTTAAGGGCATTAGTAGCTAGGATGGATAAGTCCTAAAAGTCCAAGTGGCTTAACACAGGGTGTTTACTTCCTGTAAGGATTAGCTGACAGGGNNCTGTGGGAGGCTCTGTTCCACACAGGGAAGGGGAGAGGCTGCAGGTGCTCTGCCNGCATCAGCAAGCACATTCGAGACCACTGTAGTTTGTCAACTTCTAATTGCAGAGGGGCCAGGAGGAGGGCNATATGTGTTGCAGATTCCTGGGGCAGTGTGACAAATCATTNGAAACCCTGTGGCTTAGATCAATGGCATTGAGTCTCTCCTGGTTCTGGAGACTAGATGGCGGGAATCGGGGTCAGCAGGGTCATGGGTCTCCGAGGGCCTGGGGGAAGCATCCTTCCTTGCTTCTCCCAGTTTATGGTAGTTGCTGGCACACCTTGGTGTTCCTTNCCTTGTATCTCTTCCACNGTCATCTTACTCAGATGACAGTTGCTGGATTTAGGGCAGGATCTTAAACCAGGATGACCTAAACTGGTTTTGCAAAGATCCCACTTCCAGATGAGGCCACATTCATGGATACTGGGGATTTGGAACTGGACATATCATTGGTGTGTGTGTCACACACACACACACACACACACACACACACTCTCTCTCTCTCTCTCTCTCTTCAAACCATGGTGTGTAAAAGGTTTTACCGTTTCCTCTGCATAAAACGTTGCCATGTAGTCACGTGCTGAATGTATGTACACAGGGCAGTGGAAGATGGCTGTGGAAGATGGCTGTGGAAGATGGTCCTCATGCCCAGGAGGAAGAGGGAAAGCACTTGAGAACACCATACATCCTGGCAGCCGAGATGAGGAAGCAAACTGGATTGCAGGGACTGATGGGAAGGGACNCNAGAAAGCCTGTCCCGAGAGTTTNGCTAGGGATTGCAGGCTTGGATGGAGAACCCTGGATACAGAGGGAACCAGGTAGGGGAAGGCAGAGAGGTCGTTGTGTAAGCTGAGGGAGGTCAGGGAGGCAATGGTGAAGGAGCTGGAAGGGGCAGATGAAGATATGTGGGGACAGACATGATGGGTAGACTGTTTCAGAGGAGCCGAGACCAGTCACACTAGTGGAAGACGTCCTCATATCCCTGAAACTGGATTCAGCAGGGTGAGAAGCCTGTGAAANACCAGGTGTTAAAGGGAAAGAGGGCTTGAGTTTGTCTGTCTTTTCAAGACTGTTATCCAATTTCTTTTAGGCTTATCCTGGGACATATTCTGCACAGCTTGCTGTACATTTTGATGTACTCGTGTACTCACACTACACGTAGATATGTCAGGAAAACCCAGGAGTGTAATTTCTCTCTGCCAAGTACTGCTGGACATTCGCAGTGTAGTGAGCCTGAAAGCTCCTGCAGAAATAAATGTTGGCTGGTCCAGAAGACTGCCTGCTGGTAATGTAGCAAAACAGTAATTAACACCTGGCTTAATGCAATTACACCTCTGCAGCCAAGACTGCTGGCCCAGCAGAAGGTACCGCAGAGTGCTTCCTGGTGTGACATCATCACTTCTGAGAGGCTGCGACCATCAGACTCGATGGCTGGCCGAAGAAGGTGCTTGTCTGGAGGGGTAAGGGACACCCTTGCAGAATACTGTGACATGCAAACATGGCTGTCCTGGAGCAGATCATTCAGCTACACTTACCCTAGATAAGGTCTCTATTATCTTTAGGTAATAATATCTTTACTGATAAANAAGGGGCAGAGATGTTGGATATTTTGTTCAAGGTCACAGTGCAATACAAGTGCTGGAGGCCAGAACCAGAATCCAGTTTGACCTTGCCCTTGCTTCACTCGAGTGCTCCTGTCCGTTACTACCCTGGGCCTCTGCTGAAGAACCCATTTAAATAAAGAATCCAGGAAGTGTAAAACAGTCTAGTCATTTGTTTAAAGCGATGACCTATTCACCCTGAGGGCTTGAATATACATTTGGAAAAAGGATCTTGACATATGGATGGCAATTTGACCTGCCTGCCCAGAATCACGAAGAACATAACTGAGAATGGCAGAAAAGCCAAACACAAACAAACAAGAGATAAAACAACAACAGCAACAACATCAAAATGAACATAAACTAAACCAGAAGCTAGTGACACAAAAACATGGGAAGAGAAAAGCAAGAAAACACATGAAAAGCAGACAGGGAGAAATGTAAAAATGCAGGCAGGCGTGGTGGCCTGGGTCAGAGTATGTGGCGGGTGTGTGTGTGTGTGTGTGTGTGTGTGTGTGTGTGTGTGTGTGTGTGTCACTGCTCTGCAGTTTCTTTTGTGCTGATAATGCCATTGCAAGAGACAAGGGAAGATTCTAGCAAGAGCCTAGGGGTGACTCACAGCACAGAACAGAGGGCTGGGGGAGCTCTGGGCAGTACTGTGGAAGCTACTTTCATGTATGAGCTCCCTAGGAATTAGTGACCTTGACCCCAAGGCTAAGTCTTTCAAGACAAAGAAACGAATACCATCCCCAAACAAAACAAAGCATTAAGCACAAAACAACTCTGTGACTGGCAAATGCCTGGTGGTGGGAGTGTGTCTGGATTAAAGTGCTCTGCGGAAAAAAGACTTTCTGTGTTACTTAGCGACATACATTGGATTAAAAGAAAAATTACAAAACCCGAGAACGGTAAAGAATATTACGGTATGCCCAATAAGCCCCAAAGTAACTAAATTATCATTGTAAACTATCTGGAGACATGTGTGTGCTGGTACGTGTGGTGCACACTGGTGTGGTCTGCCTTGAACTCAGGATGCTGCCCAGATCCAATAAGATAAGAATAGAGTTCTAGGGTCCAGCACTAATATTTGGCAGTAATATCGGCTGAGTGATATTCTACACTGGAGTCTCACAGCAGCTGCAAAGGCAATCTGAAAAGTTCATAACATATACTTTACATTGGCTCAGGAGTTCACATAGTCCTTCCGCTTCAAGCCTTTTCTTCTATCATGCAAAATTTATGTGACTTCACAGCACACTTTTATTGTAAACTAAGACACATTAAAGGAGCAAACTCTTCTATTTGTAGTAGATGCAAAAGAAGAAAGTATACTGGTAATCACTACTTATAGCTATGATTTACTAAGTGCTTACCATACAGCAAGAAAGTGTTTGGAATGAGCACTTCAAATGCATCCAGTTAGCATATAACGCTGCGATGATTTTATGTGTTATATGCCTTCCTTATTTTATTTACTATGCCTTTCCTTCCCACAAGATGATGGAAACTCCACAAGAGCAGGGCTTTTGCGGTCATTATTACTCAGATCTCTAGTTTCCAGGCCGAACGTAGTAGGCTCACAAGCACACTTGGAAGGGAATTAATTCATTAACTCGTATGTCTTAACCTGGTGCACTTCTCTCTGGTCACCTGATTTTTTTTTCCCCAGATGCTAGGCTTGGCTGGTGCCTCACTTCCTTCAGTCCTTCTCTCAGCTCCTTCCACCTGGGGAATACCTGTTGGGGAATCTCCCCTGCAGCTGCCCTCTCCAAACCCCCACACTCAGTGCACCAAGCAGCAGCTCCCTGGACCAGACTGCACCCCTCAGAAAGCCGCCAAGAGTCAGCCCCTCCCCTGGGGCTGCTGAAGACCACACCTACAAGGTATTTAAGATCTGGTCTTCAGATCTGCCATGTAATTCCTCTCCTGCCTTCCCGAGAGTCACCCAGGATTTGCTTTGCTGTTTATTAAACCTGGAGTTATTAATTCGGCTTGATTGGCTTATTGCATCGGCAGAGTTACTCACTGGTGGGGGATATAGTTTTACTTATCAACATCTTTCTTCTTGCCGCATGTGAAACTGCAACCCCACTGAGATCTCTGCATAGTTAGTCCTTTTACTTCTTGTTTTCTCTTCAGAAATCATCACCATCCCGCAAACCAAACACGTTACGGCTGTGCCTGTCCTCATTCCAGACCTGTAAGAGCTTGGGCTTGTTTGGATTGCAGCCATGTCCTCCTGCTTATGCCAAACACAGCGCACAGGNCAGGTCTGCATCTGGTAAATGAATGAAGGAATGAAGCCTGTACCATTTTCCTCAGGTTTGTGAGTATCATCTCCAACCTGTGTGGCATTCTAAGGAGGAGAAACCAAGGCCTTCCAGCACAGTGAGACAGGATGCTTGCTCTCTAGGCAGGGCTGAGGACCAACTTCTCCACACTCCAGCACTTGGACTTTTCTGTTTGCACTTTATCCCCACCACACCAGCTCACTTATAAAGGCTGCGTGCAGACTTTCTTCCTACCTGCTAGCTACTAATACCCAATCCACATTTGCTCCTGGAGTTTGGTGCCTTTCTTCTGTAAAGAAGGACAAAGGTGAAAGTCAAATGCCCAGATAACTTCCTGGAGCAAAGAACCATCTGAAAACTACACACGGCAACCAGGAAGGACAGTTCAGCAGATATCAAAAACCTTACCACCAACCATTTAAGGTCTTCATGTACTACTTCCTGCTGATGACATATCAATGACGGTCACATTTACAAAAACAAGTATGGTTTCACCAAAGTATCGGTACCACGAGATGATCCAAAATGCCAACCTAGCTTGCAAGCGCTCTTCATAACCACAATAGCACTGCAGAATGACATAGCATAGAGGACCATCTGCAGGACTTGTTATAGTGGATTCTGACCTTGGTAGCAATCTATGGTGTGATGCCCATCACTAGGGACAAGACTAAAGAAAATGACAAACATGCTGGAGTGGATCTCCTTTATCCTAAAGCAGCCTCCTTTCATTAAAGCCCAGAGCCTTTTCTGTCTCTGAAAATACCTGCATTTGCTTACTGTGGTATCATAAACAGATGCCTGCCCACATCTTGTGCTGTCAGCACAGGAAGACAGAATCCAGTGTGCCTCAGTCATTCACAGTGGTTCCCGGCAGATGCCTGGCTCGTAAATATTTGTTGAATTTTGCTCAGCTTATGTCTGATCTTCATGTTGAGGCTCTTAATAAATGTTCAAAGAATTTCACAAGGTTTTTTTTTTGTATATGTGTGTACAGAATCATTTTNTGTGTGTGTGTGCACACATGTGCATGTGAAGGCTAAGTTTATACTGAGTGACTTCCTCAATAGCACTCCACATTTCTTGAGACAACATTTCTCACTTAACGTGGAGTTCATCAATTCAGTTAGATATCTGGCCAGAATGTCCCAAAGGTCTGCCTGTTACCTCCTCCCCAATGCTGTGATTACAGGTATGTGCTACCTTTCCTGGCTTTTATATGCACTCAGGAGAACCGGATTCAGGTCCTCATGACTCAGCACCTTCACTGACNNAGCCATCTTTCCANTGCAAACCCTCCAGGGTTATTACAAGTAAGCTTTAGATGGAGTCCGGAATATTAATAAATGACCCATTCTTTGTAGCTATTTCAACTCTACTAAGGATGACATCCAAAACAAGCAAAGANCTCATTAAAAGATACCAAAAATTGTAGTTTGAGAGTAGATAAGAGACTCAATTATTAAACTGAACAGCTCTCTGACCTTACTATGCCAATTTTGTCTTAGACCAAAGGGTGTCAAAGTTCCGACACAGTCACAGCCTACCTGGAGACTGTAATCTTTGGTATAGAGTAAGTATTGCTTTTCTCCAGGGAATTTTCTTTACAGAGAGATGTTTTGCACTCTGTTTATTGGAGAATTTTCATATTCACATTCTTCCCCAAGATGAAGGTCTCGCTGTGATGANTCNNCATTCTCTTCACTACCCCTGACAGTGTGAAGCTGACCTCACCNNGTCTTTTCTAAAATCAACAGTGACGAAGTTAAGGTAACAAAGGAGGGGACTGGCACTTGAACTTCAGAAAGTGACACCCAAGTTGTAGCTGCAGCAGAACAAAGGAAGAGAAAGAATCACAACCGAAAAAGGCACCAATATTAACTGAATGTCTTGTGAATCCCTTCTCAAGGCTCATTGGTNGTCCACATTACTACCTGTCCACTAAAGTCAACTCCCTAGGGCACTGGTCCTCAACCTTCCTAATGCTGCAACTCTTTGACATGGTTCCTCATGTGTGGTGACCCCCAACCATAAAATTATTTTCGTTGTTACTTCATAACTGTACTTTTGCTACTGTTATGAATAGTAAATATCTGATATGCAGGATCTCTGATATGTGACCCCTATGAAAGGGNTGTCCCACCCCCAAAAGGGTCATGACCCACAGGTTGAGAACCACTGCCCTAGAGCTTGCGTNCACAATTCAGTCAACACTCCCTGTCAGTCTTCTCAGCATAAGTATGGAACTAGATTCTAGCCAATGCACTGCACACTGAAGGGCTGTGAGCCTCTTCCAGACTTCCTTGAATGGTCCTCTGTGCTCTCACCCTCTTCAATCTGACTGGGTGGACACACTCCCCACACCCTCAGAAGCAAATGTTAACGTGGCAGCCTTTTTCAACCCAAGACCTTGGATCTCCACANGGTCAAGGCCACTACATTTTTAAGTCAGTGAAGTTTGGTGCCTATTATTTCCATCCTTAGCCTACTTGATAGATCAATGGTAGTGATGTTTATACCTTATTTATGCAGATTGAGAAAGCCCATGAATGCCCTGGGTTCTGGTGTCTACCCCACATTGTTAACCAAACTGAGTAACTATCTGCTCAAAGACATTTTCAAGTGCGCCAGTNAGAAGCTATTTCCTTCTACCTCATTCTTTTGCCCCACTTTTTGATGACAGAAGAAGTTACATATTACCTTGANTANGGTTATGTTTTACCTCGTGAGATTAAACCAATCCTCTCNGGCACTGCTGCCCTTTAGAATNCTGCTAGTTCATGTTAATCTTGGTGTGGTCTGGCACGGCCCCAAAATAGAACCTCGAGATCCTTTGCTATAATAAAATTCCCCTTTGGTTTTAATCTGTCCAACCCTAGGGGCCAGGGATAGAAATGGTCACTAACTTAACCTCAATAACCTTATGCTAACACTTTCACAAGCAAATACTTCTTTTCTACAAATACCATGACATTTCTCGGCTGAGCCTCCCAGCAGGTTAAGAGAAAAGGGAAGATATTAAAAGCATAGTTTGGTTGAGAGCTGGAGCTAAGGCCTCAACAGTGGTTTCTCAGGGATGACTGGGGGTACGCCTCACTCCAGCTAAGGGCATCGTGGCTGACACAGGAGCTGGGTCATACAAGACTTTTCATCCTAATTCCGTTTTTAGATAATTGAACCTATGTTCTAGAGCATCAATCAGGCTGTCACAAAGAGACCCCCAAGCCACAGGATGGAGATGTGAGTTATGGAATATTATTTTAAGATGTGTTACATTTGTTTATGCCATGGATCATTGGTTGTAATGATGCAAAGATGTGTTGCATTCTTTTATGTTGCCTTTGTTTAACTCTGTGAAGCTGTGTTATGTTGCCTGTCTAAAACACTTGATTGGTCTAATAAAGAGCTGAACGGCCGATAGCAAGGCAGGAGAAAGGATAGGCAGGGCTGGCAGGGAGAGAGAAAAAATAGGAGGAGAAATCTGGGATGGGAGGATCAAGGAGCAAGAAAAGAAGGAGAGGAGGACACCAGGGGCTAACCACTCANCCACACAGCCATCCACGGAAGAAGAAGTAAACAAAGGAATATAGAACAGAGAAAGGTAAAAGCCCAGAGGCAAAAGGCAGATGGGATAATTTAAGTTAAGAAAAGCTGGCTAGAAATAAGCCAAGCTAAGGCTGGCTTTCCTAAGTAAGAATAAGCCTCCATGTGGATGGTTCATTTGGGAGCTGGGTGGTGGGGCCCCCAAAAGAGGAAAGAGTAAAAACAACTGACAGCAGATGTGGGCTGGCCCTTCTGCCTCAGGTCACAGCACCCTGGGGGCGGGAAGAGGAACCAACTCTCCTGCACGTGCTGCACAGCTGCATGTGTGCCTACCAAATTCCATGCCTCACCCTTCGGTCAGGAGGAGCTGTGGTTCTGCAACCCTGAAGACATGGTGGCCCTTCCTTGCTCTCTCAGATGCCCAGGGTACACTATAGAGTAGTGGTTCTTTTTTCCTGCTTCAGCAGTCTTGTCTGTAGCCCAGGCTGTTCTTTCTGCCTCAGCCTCCCAAATGCTGGGATTACAGCCGTGTGCCAATTGTACTCAGGCACAGGCATCCTGACTCTTAACCTGGAGCAGCATACATCCATATCCTGTGGCGGACTCGCTCTAACACAGACTGCTGCCTGCCTGCCTTGAGGCTTCTGAGGCAGGATGTCTANAACAGAGCTNGAACAGGCCCTTCTACATACTTGCCCAGGCAATGCTGCTGGTTTGGAGAAGCACAGGTTGAGGAAAGAGAGTGTCTATCTCCAGGAACCCTTTGTGTGGCCCGCAGGGCTGTGAAAGGAAAAGCAGAGGTCTGCCTCTCTGTGTGTGTCTGTGATCATCTGATTATATTCCTCTTCCTCCTAATCCATTNTACAGGATTTGGGCAGTGCTAAGGGATACACTGAAGAGATAAAAAGGCAGAGACTGCATTTTTAACTTGCACAGTGGAAAATGGTGCTTAACCTTGGTTCTGTGTTGGTTTTCTTTTTTCTTTTTTTTTATATATGTCAAAGAAAATGAGAGGTATATAATACTTAAAGCAGCCAGTGGAAACAGATCAAGTGTATTTCTGGACTCAGAGAAAGGCTCCCATCAAAGAGGCAGCTCGCTGGCAGGCATAGACAGATGAAGTACTTATGAGCAACAAGGAGCTCTGTGAAGGGGTTGTAGTGGCCACTGGTGAAATGCAGGCACATAAAANAGGAATGAGCAGTTCCTTATGGTCCCCAGGGCCCCAGAGGCAGTTACATAATGTTTCATTATCTTTCCATCAGCAGAGAGAAGACACACAGATGTGTAATTGGTTTTGAATTTAGAAATGTAAGTCTTGTTTAATATCTAGCTCCTATCCTCAAGAAAGTTCAGACTTGCTATAGGAATTCACCTCTGACCTAATAAGAGAAAGCTTTAACTTAAATGAGAAAATTCTGCAAACTAAAAATGTGGGAAAGAAAAATTGCAAGGACACTATCCTGGCCAAACTTCTTAAGTGCAGTCAGAATGACGTGTCCAAATGATGTCCCTTGGGCAGCACCCAGTGAGGACAGCTATGGGCACTGCCAACTCAAAATCACAAACTTACTTGAAACACTATGAGATTTTTTTTTTTTTGCTTGTGATTTTTTTTTTTTAACAATTGTGTTGTTCTTACAACACTGACAACATCACCCTACAAGGTCAAAAGGTTGGATACACCTGGCCCAACAGTTGCTCCCTCTTGCAGAGAGCTAATTAGTGAATAAACCCTTGACCTCTCTACCTTTTCCAGAAGAATTTTAAGCACGTAACCTCATATTCTCAGGAGTCTTTGGGGTCACTTTCAGAGTCTGGGAGACACTTGTTTTTAAAGAAATCATAAACACAACTGAATGAAAGTCTGACTTTCTGGGAGTAATGCCTAATATAATAATGGTCACATAGAGTCGAGAGGCAGCTTACATTGTTTTCAACAGATTATCTTCAAAATAAAAATACGTTTAAAATGGTCTCAAAACTCTGTGACCTTTATGAAGTTGATTGTCCTCACTTTGAAAAACCTCCTTTTTACACTATAAAGGAACAGGCTGGGTCACTCAAAAGTATTTCTTGATGACTGCTGGGGTGCTTTCAGGAGAAGGCCCCCCATAGGCTCATATTTGGTCCCCAGTTGGTGGAACTGTTTGAGAAGNACGAGGAGGTGTGACCTGGTTGAAGGAGGTGTGTCACTGGGTCAGGCTTTGAGTTTTCAAAAGACTTGCCATCAATTTGAATTTGCTGTCTCTGCCTCCTAGGTATGGATCAACATGTGAGCTCTCAGCTACTGCTCCAGCATCATGCTTGCCTGATGCCATGCTCCCTGTCATGATGGCCATGGACTCTAACTCTGCAAAACCTCCCAAATAAACTCTTTTAGAAGTTGTCTTGGTCATGGTGTTTCTTCACAGTAATAGAAAAGTAACTAGGATAAATGTGACCCATTTGTATCAGTCTTGAAGAGTTAGGGATGGAAATGCATGACTATCATAATCCTAGCACTCAGAAAGCAGAGATAGGACAATGAAGGAGGTCAAGGCAAGCCTGGGCTACATAGACTCAGTCTC
>LZPO01066337.1:312681-323651 GCA_001675575.1 Neotoma lepida | reverse complement strand
GTCCTGTTGCACTTGAACTTACAGTGATCAGCCTTCCTCTGCCTCCTAAATCACTGGGATTACTACACCTGACTCAAGATGACCAAGTTTTTTTAGAGCATCAACTCTTAACACAGCCACAGGAGACAAAAAAGCGCAGATAGTTAGCAACATGTATGTGAACTATGTATGCTATAGGCAAAAAAGTGCAGATAGTTAGCAACATGTATGTGAACTATGTATGCTATATCACTTCAACATGAAGTATAAATATAGGTATTTATTTCAACTAATTATTATTTTGTATTTCTTACTTTGGTTATTTAAATGTTATTGCTTCAACAAAATATCAACGAGAATAACAGTGTATATATGAGACAAGAAAATAGAATAAGTAGTAATACATATATGTTATTGCATGAACATCCTAAGTTCCTATACAAAAAGAGCCTCAGTTCTACTACTGATTTGTAAGGAAGGTTGACTGATTTAGAACTTTTATGATTGTGGAGAGTAGGAATATTGCAGGTCTGGAGCTAAATTATCTTGGGTCTGTAGCCTTTTATTAGCCATCATTACTTACCTCTGTGTGTGATCTTTGTGACTATTAGTTCTCTAGCTTCCCCCCAAACCAAAGGCTAAGAATGTCATCAGTTGGTATCTAAGCCCTATAGATTTCCATGCTTTATCTACCTACCTGATAATACCACTAACATATTTTTAAAGTGTCTTCATCTATTTCTTTTTTTATCTTTAATTGGTTTTAGAGATGAGGTCTTACTATGCAGCCCTGGCTGGCCCAGAACTCATGCTGTAGACCAGGCTGGCCTCTAACTCACAGAGATCCACCTGACTCTGCCTCCTAAGCACTGGGATTAAAGACATGTTCCGCTATGCTCAGCTGTTCTTTAATGTCTAAAAACTTCATGAAACTGTTGCCATATTGGAATATGGTATTTGGGGCTACTTTAATATGTGTTCTTGGGTCATGGTCATTCATATTTGGCTCCAGAATACCTTTTATCCCCTTTGAGGTGAGAGTTGTGTTTTTGCATCAACAACATAGATTATGAAACATAAGGATTTCTATGAAGGTACTTATTATTTCCTGTTCACCTACACAAATGATGTTTTCAAATAAAGCTACAATATGACTCATAAATAATAGCAAATAGTAATAATAGTGATGATAAGTAGTATATATGAAAAGTTTAATGACATTTTTATAATGATTTCTGTTGTCTGATCTAGAAACATATTTGTAGTTCTGGGGATAGTTGTAGGGCTATGGGTGTGGTGGGATAGTGTTCTAGTGTTAGGCTACATCCCTAAGCCCCTAGTTATTTGTTTTAGTTCCAATTTATATAAAAATATTAATGTTATTTATGGCTATTACATTTGTCACAGTGTGTACCTCTAGACTACAACACCATATTTTGATACAGGTATTCATTTTGTACTGATCAAATCAATGTAATTGCTCTGACTAGTTTTATGTCAACTTGACACAAGCAAGAGTCATTTTGGAAGAGGGAACTTTAATTGAGAATGCTTCCACCAGATTGGCCCATGGGCAACCCTGTGGTGCATTTTCTTGATTGATGATCGATGTGGAAGGGCCCAGATCACTGTGGGCTGTGCCACCCCTGGGCTAGTTGTCCTGAGTGCTATAAGAAAACAGGCTGAGCAAACCATGAGGAGCAAGCCAGTAAGCAGCATTCCTACATGTCATCCAATTCAGTTCCTGCCTCCAGGTTCCTGTCTTGACCCCCTTCTATGATGTGGAAGTGTAAGTGTGAAATAAACCCTTTTCTCCCTGAGTTGCTTTTAGTTATGGTGTTTCATCACAGGAATAGAAACTCTAAGACATAATTAACATGTCCATCCCTCAAATATTTATCAAGTCTTAAAAAATCTTTTATTAAATTTGTTCTTTGACAATTTCATACATGTATACAGTACATTCTGATTCCTATCATCCTCACCATTTTATCTCCCTCTCACCACCATTACCCACATCCTCCTCACTACAAGCTCCTTTCCACATTCATGCCATTTGCGGGTGGGGGGAGGGGCTAGTGTCTCACTCTGCAGCTTTATCTGGCCTGAAACTTGCTGTTTAGACCAAGCTGGTCTTAATCACATAGAGATCTGCCTTCCTCTGTCTCCTGAGTGCTGGGATTAAAAGCATGCACCACCATGCCCAGCCTGTCTTTTTTTTTTTAACAAATTAGCATAAGATATTAGAAACCATTATGATATTTTGAAAAAAGTATGCTTTAGTGATTCTCTCTCATTCCCATCCCCCTAAGCCCTGTTTTCCCTAACCTTCCTTATTGCCTCCTCAGTTTCTTTTCCTTTTTTCCCTTTCATGTCCCAAGTGTCCTTTTGCACATAAGGAATTGGGACCAGCCTAGATGTCCATTAACTGATGAATGTATAATGAAAATGTAGTATATATGAACAATGGAATTTTATTCAGCTAATAAAAAAATGAAATAATAAAATGGGCAGGAAATAGATGGATCTGGAGAGTATAATGCTAAGTTAGGTGACCCAAACTCAGAAAGACAAAAGCTGCATGTTCTCTCTCATATGTGGATCCTAGATATAATGTATACATGGTTAGATATAAACATATGTAAGTATGGGTGAAGCCAACATCATCATGTCTTTTAAATGAGAACGTTCAGAAATATCTCTTCCAGACATTTTGAAAATATAAAACATACCATTGCTAATTCTAAACATTCAGTTGTGCAAGGGAACAGCAGAGCATTGCCCTTCTACACAGGTGTTAGTTTTTACTGCTTGAGTAATCAAAGAGATTTTCTCCTACCGTCTTACACACTTTCCTCTTTGGTAATCACTATGAAACTAGCAAACAAACTTCAGGAAAAGTATCTGTGACATTTTGGTAGGTAAAGAGTTTTAGGATAAATATCAAAGCTCTGAGAAACAAAAGCAAATATAGAAAAAAATGAACAGTATCAAACCTAGCAAAGGCACCAAGCAAGAGATTGATAAGACAATCTATACACTGGGAGAGAGTGTTTGCCACTAAACATATGTTAAGAGATTAATATTTAAATTATGTAAGGAACTCCTAAAACCAAACAGCAAAAGTACAAAGATACTAATAAATATGGGCAATAGGCCTACACAGACATTTTTCAAAAGAAGACATGCAAATACCCAAACAGTACTTTACAGAAAATTCACAATGTGAATTCAAACCATAATGAAGTAAATCACTTAAACAGACCCATAATATCTGATGCGATAGAAGCATAATTAAAAATCTCCCAATAGAAGAAAATCTCAGGGCCAGATAAATTCATCGAAGAGTTCTACCAGACCTTTGAAGTAGACTCACACCAATTCTCCTCAAACTATTGCATGAAATAGAAAAGGAAGGAACATTTCCAAATCTTTTTCACAAAGCCAGGATTACCCTGATACAAAAACCAGGCAAAGACTCAGCAAAAAAGAGAAAATTATAGGTCAATATCTCTGATGAATATAGATGCAAAAATTCTCAACAAAGCACTTGAAAAATGAATTCAAGAACACACCATAAAGGATATCCACCATGGTCAAATAACCTTCATCCCAGCAATGCATAGATGATTCAAAATACTTAAATCATAACCCATTGCATAAATACACTAGAGGGCAAAAACTACATTATCATCTCATTAAATGTGGAAGCAGATTTTGACAAAATCCAATATCCCTTCATGATAAAAGTCCTGGAGAATCTAGGGATACAAGGGACACATCTCAACATAATAAAGGCAATATACAGGAAACCCACAGCCAACATCTTCCTAAATGAACAAACACCAAAGCATTTCCACCAAAATCAGGAACAATACAAGGATGTCCACTCTTCGCCTCCCTCCTATTCAGCGTAGTACTTGAAGTCTTAGCTACAGCAATAAGACATGGAAAGGAAATGCAAAGAGGAAAGGAAGAAGTCAAAGTATACTTATTTGCAGGTGATATTATTTTATACATTAAAGACTCCACCAAAAAACTACATCTGATAAACATTTTCAATAAAGTAACAGGATATAGAATTAACCCACAAAAATCATTAGTTTTTTTTTTATACACAAATGACAAATGTATCAAGAAAGAAATCAGGGAAACAATATTATTTACAATAGCCTGAAAAAAATCTTTGAATGAATCTAACCAAAGAAATGAAAGACTTTCACAATGAAAACTTAAAGATACTGAAAAAAGAAATTGAAAAAAATCAGAAAACAGAAATAATTCCCACAATCATGGGTATGTGTGGTTAATACTGTGGAAATGGCCATCCTATCAAAAGCAATCTACAGATTCAATACAATTGCCACTAAAATTTCAATCCAATTCTCACAGAAGTTGAAAAAACCTAATCTTAAATTTCATACAGAATTATAAAACATCAAGGATATCCAAAGCAATCTTGAATAATGATGACATAAAATTACTGGAGGTATCACCATCCCAGAGTTCAAGTTACACCACTGAATGATACTGACATAAACAAAAACAAAAACAGAATCATTGATCAATAGAATAGAATTGAGGACCTACATATAAGGTTACACTCCTACAGCCACCTGATTTTTTACAAAGAGGAGAAGAAATGAAATGGAATAACTACATGTAGGAGAATGACACAAATCCTTCTCTCTCTGAAAAAAAAAAAAAGAAAAAAACCTCAATTCCAAATGGATCAAGAACCTCAACAGAATTGAAATATTCCCCTCTAGAGGGAAGAGTGAAGCTAAGTAGATTCAGGCAAGGTAAACTAATGAAACATATCAGATTATGGAAATATATAATACAATACTTTTAAGACCCAAGAAACTCAGAAAGCTATGCTTCACTATCGGCCTCCCCAAGATTGTATAAGAGACACACAACTGCTTTGGAGATGAAGGCTCTTCAGTGGTCCTGCTTCTTGTGCAAGGCACTCCAGGGCTCAATCTATATTCATTGTCACTGATGCTGACATGGGCATTTTGGAGACCAGTGGCTCATGATCTTGTAAGTAATCCCAATAAAGTCATTAAACCACCAAAATAAAAGAAACTCAACATAAGACCTGATACCTGTATATAAGAGAAAAAGAAAGAGAGAGAGAGAGAGACTATGCTTGAATTCATTGGTACAGAAAAGGAGTTTCTGAAGAGAATCCCAATAGTGCAGTCATTAAGACCAACAATTACTAAAGAGAATCTCTTGAAACTGAAAAGCTCTGTACAGCAAAGGACACCATCATTTGAGTGAAGAGGCAGCCTACATAATGGAAAACAACAACAGACCTTTACTGGCTATATATCTGACAAAAGGTTAGTATCAAGAGTATACAAAGAACTAAGGAAAAAATCTAAACATCAAGAAAACAAACAACACACTCCCTGGCTCCCAAATACTCATGGCCAATTATAATGCAACATCTTTCAGTCTTAACACTGTTTAAAAGTCCAAACTCTAAATTCTCTTCTGAGACTCAAGGCTATCTCTTAATTGTAACCTCTTGTGCCACCAACTGAGAACCAACTGAGTCCTCATATATCTGAGCCTATGGAGGAGATTTCTCATTCAATCCCTCACAAAGAGTTAAATTGGGGTGGGGGATGTGAGGGCATACAGGAGGCAATATGGGGAGGGATAACACTAAAGACCTTTTTTAAAAGTCATATGGAAACCCTTACTGTCACGAAGTCCCACCCTAGCTATTGACAAGAACTGTTGGGAAGGGAAAAGTTAGTTTTAAGAATGTAGCCACTGGCAGGTTGACCACACTCCAGTGAAAGCAACATATGCAAGAATATATGAGCAGCTTAAATTGAACTTGATAAATTTAGAAAAGGGAAAAATTGTGTGAGTAGGTAAGGGGAGTGTGTCTAGGAGGAGTTGGGGGGGTTGAATATTATCAAACATATTGTATGAAATTCTCAAGAACTAATAAACAATTTAAAAAGACATGCACGTTTCTTACTAGTTAACATATTTAGATTATAAGAATTACTTTCTAGGTTTTCAAAAATGTCAATCTACTATGTCTTCCATAGTCTTTTCCTATCTGTCAATCTAGTCATTTGAATCTATAAATTCCTCATATAGCCTCTTTGTATCTAAAATTCCGTAATTTGTAAATTCTCTGAAACACATTTGATGTCATTCACATTTTAAATTTCTGTTTCTCAGAGAGAATGGCTTTAAATTCAGAAATTATTTAAAATTGTGAAACTGAAGTTAGATTCTAGATAAGTCACAGTTAGGTAACAAAGTTGAGAAAGTCCCTTTTAGCTTGGTTACATTTTTCTGCTATTTCTTTTTCTTGATTTTTTTTTTTAAAAAAGCAATCTTATTTCTGAATAGAGGCCATGATTTTAGAGAAGGGAGTTTTTGCTGCAGTCTATGTGTGAGATTGAACTCATGTCAATTCCCTCTTTCCTGGCCTGAACAATGATTATCTCCTTGACTGGTTTCTAGCTAGACTCTTCAGATACTTCTTCAGTGTGTATTAACCTTGGCCCCTGAAGACTCGACTAAAAGCTAACAATATTTTCTAAGGACTCAAGGCCACAGCCAGAGGATGATGTTACATAGTTTCCCCAGACTCCCACTCCAATCCCTGATCAGAGAGCCTTTCTGAGAAAACTCCCATCTGCCAAAAAGTATTTGCTGTTTGTTTTACCTAATGCTTGAAGATACCTATAGCCTCTAAATCCTGCTCTGGAGGAGGAGAGGAGTGGCACCTGAGTGTGTGCATGCAAGTCAGCAAATCCAGATGAGTGTTACGGGGTCTAGACTCCTCTTTGTGCTATAGTAACAATGCATTTTTATGACTCTGGTCTAGATTCCTTTGTTGTCCTTTGTTGTCACTATAAAATTCCTTGTCACTTTCATACAAACCAAAGTTGTCTTCAGTTAAGGGTGGTACCTTTCTCCTATTGCAGTAGTGTATTTCCAATTAAAATCTTCCATTACTACTTTAAGTAGTGGCTTTACTTGTCTTTGGTAGGTTCCTTATCTTATCCTCAAAGATCTTTAAACAGTTCTGAAGAAATGGCTTAACAATTTCTGTTTTACTATAATCCTCTTTCTTTTCTCATTTTAATGTATTTTCAAATGAGATTATTATTCTCTCAGTTTGAAAATACGATTATATTGTGATATATAATAATGCATATATTATTTATATTATGTAGGCCAATATTTTAACATGTTTTTATGACAGAGAAAAATGATAGCCATCTTTTATGCACATGTCTAAGGAGGCTATGCACTTCCATTTCTGTATAGTGAAAAATCTCATTAACCACTTCTACTTTTTTTTGATAAAACTGAAATGTGATCACAAACAACCTTTCATTATGAAAATCTCAGTATCATAGCTAAGCAAGTTGTTCTCATTTTATCAGTGGCATATAAAAAAGTGTGCACATTTATCAGATACAGTTTTCATTTTATTTAAGAAGTTATACCCACAGATACATGTAGCTCTCACCTCTTCATCAAAGAAGCTTCTCTTTGCAGCAGATAGAGGCTGTTATTGAAAATCACAACTAGTCAAAATACAGAGGCTAATTAAGCATGGGGTGCATAGCCCACAACACAGGCCCTAACACCACAGGGTGCAAGAACACTGTGGAAGAGGAGGTGGGAAACTTGTAAGAGCCAGAGGACCAGGACATCTTCTGTGAGATAACGTCTTCTAGACATGACAGGGAAGCTGCGTCTAGGAAATCTCAACAATATGGTTGTCTAAGCAAGACTTGCATAATGACAATGCCAGTTGACATGCCAGCTTGGATGGGGGAATTTCACAACGCTCCACCCCTATATGAAGAGTTACAGCCAATAAATGGCTGCTGAAAAGGGAGAATGAGTTTTATTCAGGGACAAGACCCCAATAGGTTATCCAATACTAAGTGCATATACCTGTCTCTTATACACATCTAGATGTGTATAAGAGACAGGAGTTACAGCCAATAAATGGCTGCTGAAAAGGGAGAATGAGTTTTATTCAGGGACAAGACCCCAATAGGTTATCCAATACTAAGTGCATATACTAAGCTCTAAATGCATATAACATATGAGGAACACTAAGTGGACTAAACAGTTTGTATTTATATATTTCTATATATACTTGTGTGTGTCTGTGTGTGTGTGTGTAAATACAATAAAGGGGAAGAGGTCATGAATTTGAAAGGGGAGACACAGAAGGATCTGGGGGCAGGAGAGAGAAGGGTGAAAATTATGTAGATATAGTACTCATCTACAAAATTCTCAAAAAATAAAAAAGTTTGCAGGTACCAATAAACTTGTGGAAATACATATAGATATAGCTATGTAAAATAACATATATTATTGTTGGTATCAATTCACAGTTCAGAGAGTCTCACAGAAAAAGTTTCTAAGTGCATTTGCGTCTCAGACAGTTCTTTTTCACATCTGTCCTACCACCATGGCACCATCGCTTGTTCATTATTCCTCAAATGGTCCTCAAGTTCACCAAATGTTTGCTCTCAACACTTTTTAAATAGTTGGAATGTTGTTAGTTTCTTTTTGAGTTAGCATCATGGAAGCAAGCCATGCTCAATATTTAACAACTGTGTGTGTGTGAGTGTGTGTAAAAGTGTGTTTTATTTGTCATTATTGGTACAAGCAGGTGCAACATAAATTCACAAATACAGATTTGAATCTAATGGACATGCTTGTCAAATTTAAACCCTTATCATGGATTTTTAAAAAATTATTTTAAGACACAGACTAAAAGAATGGATACGAAAACATGACCCATCCTTCTGCTGCATACAAGAAACACACCTTAACTCCAAAGACAGACACTATCTCAGAGTAAAAGGCTGGGAAAAGACTTTCCATTCAAATGGAATTAAGAAACCAGCTGGTGTAGCTATCCTAATATCTAATAAAATAGACTTCAAACTAAAATCAATCGAAAGAGATCGGGAAGGACATTGCATATTTATCCCAAGGAAAATCCACCCAGATGAAGTCTCAGTTCTGAATATTTATGCCCCAAATACAAGGGCACCCACATTTGTAAAAGAAACATTACTAAAGCTTAAATCTCATATCAAACCCTACACATTAGTAGTGGGAGATTTCAACACCCCACTCTCACCACTGGATAGATCTGCCAGATTGAATCTTAACAGAGAAATAAGGGACCTAACAGAAGTCATGACTCAAATGGACTTAATAGATATCTACAGAACATTCCACCCTAACAAAAAAGAACATAGCTCCTTCTCAGCACCCCATAGGACTTTCTCTAAAATTGACCACATGCTCGGTCACAAAGCAAATCTCAATAGATACAAAAAAAAATTGGAATAACCACCTTATTTTATCAGACCACCATGGCTTAAAGTTAGATTTTAACAACAACAAAAATTACAGAAAGCCTAAAATCTCATGGAAACTGAATAATGCCCAAATGAATCACCAATGGGTCAAGGAAGAAATAAAGAAAGAAATCAAAGATTTCCTAGAATTCAATGAAAACGAAAGTACAACATACACAAACTTATGGGACACAATGAAAGCAGTGCTGAGAGGAAAATTCATAGCACTAAATGCCCACATAAAGAAGATGGAGAAATCTCACACTAGTGAATTAACAGCACACCTGAAAGCTCTAGAACAAAAAGAAGCAAACTCACCCAGGAAGAAGAGGCGACAGGAAATAATCAAATTGAGGGCTGAAATCAATGAAATAGAAACAAAGAGAACAATACAAAGAATCAATGAAATCAAGAATTGGTTCTTTGAAAAAATCAACAAGATAGACAAACCCTTTTCCAAATTAACAAAAGGCAGAGAGAGCATCCAAAATAACAAAATCAGAAATGAAAAGGGAGACATAACAACAGTGAGGAAATCCAGAGAATCATCAGGTCATACTTCAAAAACCTGTACTCCACAAAATTGGAAAATCTGAAAGAAATGGACAATTTTCTGGATAGGTATCACATACCAACATTAAATCAAGATGAGATAAACTATTTAAATAGACTGATAACCCCTAAGGAAATAGAAACAGTCATTAAAAGTCTTCAAACAAACAAACAAACAAAAAGCCCAGGACCAGATGGTTTCAGCACAGAATTCTACCAGATCTTCAAAGAAGACCTAATTCCAATACTCTTCAAATTGTTCCACATAATAGAAAGAGAAGGAACATTATCAACTCTTTTTATGAGGCTACAGTTAACCTGATACCCAAACCACACAAAGATGCAACAAAGAAAGAGAATTACAGACCAATCTCCCTCATGAACGTTGATGCAAAAATATTCAATAAAATATTAGCAAACCGAATCTAAGAACACATCAAAAAATTATCCACCATGACCAAGTAGGCTTCATCCCAGGGATGCAAGGATGGTTCAACATTCAGAAGTCATATAAACAAACTGAAAGAAAAAGACAAAATGATCATCTCATTAGATGCTGAAAAAGCCTTTGACAAAATCCAACACCCCTTCATGATAAAGGTCTTGGAGAGATCAGGAATTCAAGGAACATACCTAAACATAATAAAGGCAATGTACAGCAAGCCAACAGCCAACATCAAATTAAATGGAGAGGAACAGAAAGTGATTCCACTAAAATCAGGAAGAAAACAAGGCTGTCCACTCTCCCCATATTTATTCAATATAGTACTTGAAGTTCTAGCTAGAGCAATAAGACAACAAAACGAGATCAAGGGAATACAAATTGGAAAGGAAGAAGTCAAACTTTCACTATTTGCAGGTGGTATGATAGTATACTTAAGTGACCCCAAATATGACCCTACAGCTGATAAACTCCTTCAGTAAGGTGGCAGGATACAAGATTAACTCAAAAAAGTCAGTAGCCCTCCTGTATACAAATGATAAATGGGCTGAGAGAGAAATCAGAGAATCATCACCCTTTACAATAGCCACAAATAATATAAAGTACCTCAGGGT
>LZPO01066337.1:283407-295447 GCA_001675575.1 Neotoma lepida | reverse complement strand
AACAGTGAAAATGGTGTCAAAACTGGGTGTTATAATGCACTCCTGTAGTTCAAGCATCTAGAGGGGCTCAGCCAGGAAAATGACTTAGGTCTGAGAGTAAGGATGGGTACCACAGGAAGATCTCATCTCAAACAAATGGTGGCAGATGAAGTAAATAGGTAAAGGAAAGATTCCTCCAGTGTATAGTGCATGGAAATAACAAATAAGTTAACAGATTTTTGAGGCAATCATCTAAATTAATTTTCAAATTAAGATTTCCTTAAAATAATGACAAAGTAGATAAATGATAACTTAATTGAAATGTGCTGAAACCTAAGCATGATGATAATTTTTAAAATTACAAAGTATAAAAATTATGCAGGCTCGAAATACACCCTCAACAGATTTCAAATGGCCTACCCTACATTAAAAAAAACCCAACAAATCTGAATTGAAAAATCAGTAATTCTGATAATAATTTAAGGCTTTAGAAATGGTGTTTTAATTTCCTGTATGGTGTCATGTTCCTTCAGTAGCTTTCTACTCGTGAGACAGAGAGAGCAATGAAGGTTATTACTTTAAGAAGGGTTTAATAAAACAATAAGTTTTCAAACAGCTTTGACAGGCTAAATTATATTATTTCTCCAGTTACATAGGAAAATATGCTCATCTGCCAATAAAGCTTAGCCACAATATTGAAAAGACAGAGAGAATTACATTAACAAAAAAGGCTTCCATCATGGACCAAGGAATTAAAAGCAGGAGACACAGGGAGACCCAAAAGGGGAAAGTTTACTGGACTTGTGTAACCTGAACCCCTCACTGTTGGAGGTATTTAATAGTTATGGGAAATTCAAAGAGAGCTAACCTTTCACTCAACTGCAATTTAGTACTCTACACCAGGTGGGACAAAACAAAATCCACAAAATTATATGGGAGAGTTAAACACAACTTTACCAGCAATTGAATTAGAATGAGGGGGCAATGAATGTTCTAATTAAAAGTCAAAGATCACAAAACAAGATTTTTCTCTTTTTATTGAATTTGTTGTTAGACAATTCCATACCTGTGTAAAGTACATTCTGATTACTGTCCCAAGTGTTCTAATCTCTCTCATGACTATCAATGCTGTCTCTTATACACATCTAGATGTGTATAAGAGACAGACATACATGTATATGTGTATTTCTTTTTAAGATTCATTGAGTTTAAGTACATGACCACAGGTTTGGAACTATCTATTGGAGCCTTCTGTGGGTACACAATTAAAGACAAGGATTGTCTCATTCTCAGAGTCCATTAGTAGCCAATACTTAAGCAAGGAGAGTAAGGCCCTGTGATCCCCTGTTCCATTCACATTTGACTGCTGACAAGCCTAGTAGGCCTGGTGCAGGCAGTCACAGATGATGTGGGGTCACAAGTGCATTGGCTCTCCTGTGCCAGAAGTCAGGATTTCATAGCCTTTACCCTTATTTTCTGGCTCTTACATTCTTTCCACCCCATCTTTCCCAAAGTTCCCTGAGCCTTAGAGGTGATGATAGGGCCTGTTTAGGGCCAAGCACTCAGTCATTGCTTATTCTCAACAGGTTGAGTAGCCATGCATCTCTGCATTCACCACAATTCATTGCAAAGAGAAGCTTCTCTGATTAAGGCTGGGAGTATGCATTTGTCCATTGGTACAAATGTAACTATTTAGACGCCAGCTTGGCACTATGAAAATTTAAATAACAATAGTAAGTTGTAGTAAGTAATAGTAACAAGAGAAGTTAGTTGGTATGGTAGATTGTAGGCCTACAGATGGGTACTTCATTGATTCCTTTCCTCCACTAGCAGCCTGTAATGCATTTTCTGACACTATCAAAGCTGTCCAGCAAGGAGGAGTTTCCAGCTCAATTCCAGATTAATTTCTCTATATCTTGCAATCAAAATGAGTAGTACCTTCAACAGTAAGGCAATAACAATTAGTTTTGATAGAGAACTAAGAAGAGTGGCAAGAGCATGTATTGATCTGAGTGTCTCTGGGACTTTCCTGGTCAACAACTCACAAGGAGATGTCTCAAACTTTTTGATTAGGAGCTCCTGGCTTTCAGGAGCAGTATTATCCAAGCATGCAGGATATTGCCCTTCTAACACACTCCTTAAAAAAGTACTTTAGATTTATTGTTTATTTTGTTTTATGTGTATGAGTGTTTTGCCTGAATGTATGTATGTGTACCATGTGTATACCTGGTGCTCGTGGAGATCAGATAAGAGTATTAGATCCCCTGAGAATGCAGTTACAGATGATTGTGAGCCACTAGATATGGATGTTGGAAACCAAATCTAGGCCTTCTGCAAGAGCAACAAGTGCTCTTAACTGCTGAGCCATCTCTCCAGCCCCATGTGCCTATTTTAACATATATTTTTAATTGTCCTACAAAGTAATAAGTTTCCGTGTGTTTTGTTTTTGCATACCTAGTTTTGGTGACCTCTCTTTCCCTCCTCCATTGCCTTCCCCTCCTAGCCCCGACTCCTACTTAAACTTTCCACCTTCAAATTTATCCTTCTTTGGCTGGGCATTGTTGTACACACCTTTAATCCCAGCATTCTGGAGGTAGAGTGGATCTCTGCGACGGTGAAACCAACCTGATCTACGTAGTGAGTTTCAAGCCCAAGAGCCATACATAGTGAGACCTTGACTCAAGCAAATAAATAAATAAATTAAAATGCTCCCTTCTCTGTGTTAATATTATCTGTGTTCTTCTAACCCCCATCCCTTAAGGCCACCCCACCTCAATGGTCCTTTTGTAGTTTCCTTACTGTAGGTACTCCAGGTTAAACATACAAATGTAAAGATTTGAAGTTAGGAGCCACATGTGAGAGAGAACATATAGCATTTGTTTTTCTGGGTCTGTTACTTCACTCAGAATGTTCATTCCAATCCTATCCATTTACCTGCCAATTTAATAATTTCATTTTTCTTTATAACTTGTTACTACTGAACAGAATTCCATTGTGTTTCTGTACTACATTTCTACTATCCATTCATCAGCTTGGTGAACAACTTGTCTGTTTTCCATTTCCTAGTTACTGTGAATAGAACAGTGGTGAACATGGTTGAACAAGTATCTCTGTAAGAGGATATAGAGCTCAAGAATGGCATAGCTGAGTTGGATGGGAGTTCTAGTTCTAGGTTTTTGAGGACTCTCCACAAGGATTTCTACCACGGCTGTACCAGACAAACAGGATTTGTAACAAAAATCTAACTCAAAACACATTGATATTAAAAGTAGGAGTGGAAAACTAGTCAAAGGCTAGTGAAATAAAGCTGATGTGTCTACATAGATATAAAACAAATTTGACAAATAGAGCGTATGTGGTATGAAAGGGGCAAGTCTAAGGTTTAAGTGTGGATGAAGAAGGGAGCTGAAGAGAGGATCAGCCAAAACTAAGTGAGTACTAAGGAAACCTGCTACTTTGTAAGAAATAGTTAAAAAAATTGGGGAAAAAAGTAAAATAAGCACAAAATTTTTAAAGCACAAAAAATGAAAATAAACTTTACCAAGGAGGTTAAAAGCTGTACTCTTAAAAATGTAAAAGTTACTGAAAGAAATTAAAGTAAAAAAACAAATAAATGGTAAGGACATCTATGGTCATGGATTGGAAAGCTTAAGACCATTATATTATATTATATATTGTTCATATTAGCCAAGACCATCCATGGATTGAGTACATTCCTTACCAAATTCTCAGTGGCAGTTTTTAAAGATGTAGAAATAAAATTTCTAAATTGGTATAGAATTACAAAAAGCCTAAAATAGCCAATATGATCATGGAAAGTGGAACACTTTCAAAATATATTACAAAGGTAAAGTAATCAGAACCTCATAGTATTACTATAACACACAGAGAGACTAATAAAATGCAGTAATGATTCCAGCAATAAGCTCATGCTCACACAGCATGTGATGATTAATATTGTCAAGCCAGGTGGAGTGGTGCATGTCTTTAATCCCAGCACTCTGGAGGCAGAGGCAGGCAGTTCTCTGAAGGCCAGCCTGTCTATACAGGGAGTTCCAGGACAGCCTGAGAGGTTACACAGAGAAACCCTGTGTTGGAAAAAAAAAAGCCTAAAATACTGTCAATTTGACACGATCTAGGATAAAGCCTCTAGTAATGCATGTGAAAAATTATCTAGATTAGGTTAATTGAGTAGGGAAAACCCATTCCGAGTGTTGGTGGCACCAGCCCATGGGCTGAGGTCCAGGACTAAATAAAACAGAGAAAACAAGCTGAGCACCAGCATTTGTTGTTCTCTGCTTCTCAAGGAAGGGTTTAATGTGACCAACTGCATCACACTCCCGCCACATGGGGTTTCTCCACAATGGGGGGTTTGACTCTCAAACTGTGAGCCAAAATAAGCCCTTTCTCCATTCAGTTGCTTTTTTCAGGGTGCTTTTTTTGCAGCAACAGGAAAAAGAACTGATAAACAGGTGAGTATTGACAGGATGTCACAAATATACAATGTGGAAAGAATACTTTCTTTGATAAATAAAACAGCTTGGGGGAAAACTGAAAACCCATATTTGAAAATAAAATTTGATCTTTACCTTATATCATACAAACAAACAAAAAACCAACACAAAATTGAATGAATTCTTACATATAAAGCCTGAAACTGTAAAATCACTAAAAGAAAGCAAAAAGGAAAAAAAAACCTATTGATCTTTGCCTTAACAATGATTCTGGGGCTATCGTACCAAAAGCTTAGGCAACACAAGCAAAATTAGACAAGTAGGACTATATCAAATTAAAACCCTTTTACATGCCAAATAAAGACTTCAACACCATGAAAAGGCAATCTGTGAAATGAGGGAAATATTTATAAACCATGTATCTGACATTGTGTTAGTATTCTAAATGCATAAAGAAGAAATGCAAATGGCTGACAGACATGTGGAGGAAATGCCCAACATTATTAACAATCAGGTAAATGCAAATTAACACTAAAAGAGATATAGATACCCCCTCACAACAGTTACCATGATCATTATTAAGAAGATAAAAAGATACATGATAACCAGACTGTGGAGGGAAGGGAATGTTTGCACAATATAAATGAGAATGTAAATTATCACAACCATTATGGAAAGCAGCATAGAAGTTTTAAAAAATTAAAAATAGAACCCCTATGATTCAGTAATCTTCCTACCGGGAATAGAGCCAAAGGGAATGAGATCAGTATGTCCAAGACACATTTGCAATCACACATTCACTGCTGCCTTATCTACAATACCCACAATATTGAATCATTATAAGTGGAAAAAATGTGGCAGATACGCATAATAGTATTCAGTTTTAAATAAAGATAGAATGCCATTTATGAGGTCATGCATGAAACGTAGAGGACATCACATTAAGTGGAACACACATTTGTAATCTCACTTATGTAAAATCTCAAATTTGATCTGGTGGAAGTAGAGGTAAAGATGGTTATCAGAGGTTACAGAAAGCACAAAATAAGGTGAATGAGAAGTCAGAAATTATCGTGAGATGGGGTAACACATTCTAGTGTTATATTACACAATAGGATGATTATAGCACAACAATGTATATTTCAAAACAACTGCAAGAGAACATTTTAATGTTTTTGCCAGAAAAGGAAGATAAATGTTTAGGATGATGACTACTATACTTATGCTCATTTGACTGTTTTCCAATGTACTTATGCATCAAAACATCATTGTATACCCCAGGACTATATGCAACTATGTGTTGTCAAAACTTAAAACAGCAAGATACTCAGAGGTTCAGAGCACTGCCTACTCTGCAGAAGCCTGAGATTTGGTTCCCAAGAATCACATGGTGGCTAATAACAGCCTGTAATTCCAGTTCCAGGGGATCCAGGCACCAGGCACACACCTAGTGTCCAAACATGCACACAGGAAAGCACTCATACACATAAAAAAACTCTTTAAAGAAAGGAGAGACTGGTAATAATGCAATATTGGCATATATATACTACTTCTGAAAGTTATATTTCTTTACTACAGACTTAAAGTATTTTGACTTCACTTCCTACAAAATGTCTATTTTATATCTACATTAAAATACAATTTAAATGGTAAAATATACTCATAACTAGTATTCAGTATTTATTCATAAGAATTCATAAAGATTTATTCTTACTAAAACATTAGGAAATGAAAAGAAAAGCTTTCTCACTTTATTGAACACTTTCTATCTGGGACTTTACATATACAAGCCTTGTAAGAACCCTTAAACAATGATAGAAATATAAGTTTGTTTGAATGTTACTGAATTATTTACATGAGTCATGCCATTTATTTTCTAAGAACTCTATGAAATAAGTTCTACTTTAGAGAATGTGAAAATTATACAGATTAGTCAGCTTGGTTACTAAATCTACACAGTTCTTTTTTAACATAATTTCTTTATTGATTCTTTGGGAATTTCACATCATGCACCCTAATTCTGCTCATCTCCCAGTCCCCTCCATACCCTCCCTCACCCCTGTAGTGCACTCCACAAAAGAAAATTTTAAAAAGTCAAATCAAAACAAAACAAAGCAAGCAAGCAAGCAAACAAACAAAAACGAGAACCAAACAAACAAACCAAAAAACCCTCCCACCTCTTCATTTCTCCATCTTTCCTGCCTCTCCAACACCTCTTCATTCATCCTGGAGGCATTGGGAGCCATGGTGTGTCACACAGTACCCCTTTTGTCCAGTCAGCTTTACTAGCAAATGTTCATTACAATGAGTCACTGGTCTTGTTCAAGGCCTCTGGTTTCTGTTACACCATCATCATTGGATCCCCATCAAAACTGTGGGGTACCCTACTGCTGCCCCGAGTCATGGAGATCCTGTGGGTATTGTTCTACAGGACCAGTCCCTCCATGAGCTCCAACAAGTCCTAGATGGGGTAGATGTTAGGGTGCACCAACTCCAGGCTGTGGGCCTGGGTGGTAGCTGAGCTGGTTAGTCCAGACCACTGAGGCCACCTGCCTCAGGTGAGGGGGTGGAGCCAGCTCTCCTATGCCCATGCCATCAGGGACAGATCTCCTCCTGTGGTGAGAGGTGGGGCCATCTGTCACAAGTGGAGGAATAAGGATGGGAAGGGGCAGTTCTACTGTGAAGGCTGAGATCAGCTTTCTTGCTGCAGTGTCCAGTGAGAGGCAGGGCCAACATTCCCAGAACCAGTGAAGGGTGAGGCCAGTTCAGCATGGCCCTCTGATTTCATCCCACATGGTTCCTATGGCCCCTGAGGTGACACAGGCCATAGACATCAACACAGATCCCAGCTGCAGCTAGACCACAGGCCTAGATATGGCCCTCAGCAGCAGCTCCAGCCTGGATGACATCTTGGCTCTGGGTAGAAGTACTGGCCACTCAGATCAGGATGGCTCTGGTGTCAGCATGGCCCCCAGATACCAACACAATCACAGATTGCAGCCCCAGCCCTGGGCTTCCGTGTGACTTTTGGTGGCAACACGGGCCTCAGACTTCAACACAGACCCCAGCTATGGTATGACCATGGATCCAGACGTAGTCCTCAGCACCAGCCAGGTCTGGATGTCACCACTGCCCTAGGTGGCAGTGCAGGCCACCCAGACCAGCATGGTCTTAGTAGCAGTGTGGCCCTTGGACACTAACACGACTCCAGGTGATGGCCCAGACCCTGGAAATCAACATGATCCTTGATGACGACAGGAGTCACAGACATCAACACAGACCCTGGCCGCAGTTGGGTCATGGACCCAGACATGGCCTCTAGCTTCATCCCTGGCATGGATGTCCACCAAGGTACCGGGAAGTGGTATGTGCTATTCAAATCTGTATGGCCCCAGCTGCAGCATGGCCCTTGGGCACCAATATGTTCCTAGGTGGCTGACCTGACCCTGGGCAAACACATGGCCTTAGGTTGCCAACAGGAACCACAGACGTTAACTCAGACCATGGCTGCTATAGGGCCACGGACCCACACATGGCACTGGACAGCAGCCTGGGCCTGGACAACATCAGGGCCCCAGGTGGTAGCACAGGCCACCCCCCAAGACCAGCATGGCTCTGGTGGCAACATGGCCCTCGGACGCTAATGAATCCATAGGTTGTGGCCCAGACCTGGGCTTCTGTGTGTCTTTTGGTGGCAACATGGGCACAGATATTAACACAGACCCTGGCTGCTGTAGGGCCACAGACATGGTCCTCTGCAGCAGCTCAGGCCTGGATGACACCAGGCAGCAGCGCAGGCCACCCAGATCAACTTGGCTCTGGTGGTGGCCCTTGGACACCTACATGGCCACAGGTGGCAAACCAGACACTGGGCATCCTTGTGGCCTTTGATGGCAACATGGGCTGTGGATGTCTACACAGATCCTGGCTGTGGTAGGACCACAGTCCCAGACATGGACCCTGGCAACAGTACAGTCCCGACATCACCACGGCCCCAGGTGGCAGCACAGGCCTCCCACATCAGCCTACTATTCACCACCTTCATTTCTTCCATTCTGCCTCTTTCCACAGCACATGAACCATTCCGCTTCTCCTCTCCCACTTCTCAACATAATGGGACCCACGTACCATGGCACCAGGTTGGCGGTGGATGTCTTCTTGCCTAACACTTTCCTGAGCAGCAGGTCATTGATATCTTCTTGCCAGCCTGGGGCTTCGAGGGCCCAGAGCCCTGGCTGGCTTGTGGATGGCTAACCCTTAGTCCATTTCTTAATGAAATATTAGCTAGCTTTTAAAAATTTGCCGATCACTATATTTTATTGTGATTATATATAATTTTATTTTAATAATATTCATGTTAAGGATGACCTTAGTACATTAAAATGTACTTTCCATAAATTTTAAATGTATCTTATTTTGCTGCATTCACCCTTCATCTCACAATGATGTGAAATTATACAATATTGTTCCTTACCAGAAAGTATGTAAAATATACCCACAGAATAAGTATAAGTAAGTCAGTATTAAAAATAGTACCTATAGCTTGATAATGAAATGTACATATGAAATTTTTAGTATAATTCCTAGAATAAAATGTATGAATTAGCTGTAAATTCGATGAGTTCTAGAAATGTGATTTCTAACTCAAAAGTTATAACACTTTACATTATGACAAAATATGGTCAAAATAAAAATACCTATCAAAATTTGGCCCTAATTTATTTGTATACCTACTAATAGTGTCTATTTCCCTATACTTTTACCAGCATTACATGTTTTCAAACATGTTCATTTCTTTATAATCTGTTGGATGGAAAGTAAAAAAAAAGGTACCAAATTCAAAATGAGTTTAAGCAATATAAATATTTATTCACTATTTACATTCATTTTTCTGTAATTACTTTTTCATGGTGCTTACCATAACTTATTATATTGTTCATATGTAATTAACATGTTTACTCCAAAAACATTTCCTATATTTTTTATAATCAATTTATATAAGTAAAGTTTTATTTAAATTGGGTATTATAAAATGGGTATTATCACATTTCACAAACACTAAAATATTTTCTCTTGTGCTCTTTTTTAAATTGTATTTATTTTATTTTTATGTGTATGGATATTTTCCCTGCATGTGTGTTTGTGTACCACATGTGTACCTGGGGCCCTTGGGGGCCAGAAGAGGGCATCGGATCTGGGCTGGAGTTAGACAGTTGTGAGCTTTCATATGGGTGCTAGAAATCAAACCTGAGTCCTTTGGAAGAGTAGCTAGTGCTCTTAACTGATGAGGCATCTCTCCAGTCCCTAATGTTATTAGTCTTACTTTTACAAACATTAAATTCTATAAAATATTTTCTCATGTACCCTTTGGGCATCTTCACCTTTTACTTTTGCATCTTTGATCCATATAGAATGTGCTATATAGAATGTGCTTTAGGATAATAAATTTAAAAGAGATCCTTATTTACATACTGCAAATGACTGTACAGTTATCCTAAATTGCTGAATGAATAGTCCTACAGATTTGGGATATCAATTTTTATCATAACCTATAAAATTTGCCATATTCCTCCAACCGATGCATATATAATGAAATACACACACACACACACACACACACACATACACACACACACACATATATATATATATACACTGGAAATCTATTCAGCTGGAAAGACAAAATGAAACAATAAAATTTTCAGGTAAATGGATGGATCAGAACACATTATACTGGGGCAGGAGCACTCTAAAGTGGGGAATAACAGGACACAGGTGCTGTGAATGGGGAAATAGAAAAAAAATGGGAGAGCTTTAATTGTGGAAGGGTGAGGGAGGGCAGTACTAATGAAGATGGCAGGAAGAATGATAAATATCACCAAGATTGCATACAATATGTTTTTATATGAATACATAGATATAAATCTAAAGAAGTTATACCACTTGGGTGGTATAACTCCCTTCAAGAGCCATGGACTATCTAACAAAAACTCCAGTACCACGCATGAGAAATCTCCCTTCTAGTTGCTGGTCAGGGAAATCCAAGATACTACCCAAATAATAATAATAATAATAATAATAATAATAATAATAAAGGCTATTAATTACCATTGCCCTTGGCTGCCTCCCAGAAATTGAAGGTAGAACTCTGTTACTGAAGACATCACACACTTTGGACACAGGTGTTTGAGGCATGGAGCTGGAACCCACCTAACAGCCTTCTCCTTGAGGGCTATCTCAGAGTATCTGAAGGAGCTATGCAAGCTGCCAAGGGAGCAAAGGGATTAGTAGTCCTACCCAACTGTAAACTCTACAAACCATACAAAATGACCAGGCCAGCAAGATATCCCCAAGGATGCAATATTTGCATTTATATCTTACGGGTAACCAACAGCAGTCTAATGGGCCTTAAGGCCTATTCAATAGGATGAAATTCATGCTTGTTTCTGTAAATCTAGCCAACTACCCATGACTGTGAGATCATGAACATTAGAGGAGAATTTATTACTGGCCTTTTCTTAAATCAGTGTAATTTGTAACTACATTCTAAATATCCTTATACCTACAGATATAAGTATATAAATATATAAGTATAGCTCTTGCCCTTCATCAAAGAAGCTTCTTTTTTTACAGCAGATGTAGACCACTGCAGAAAGCCACACTGCTCCAAATACAAAGAACAACAGACTTTGGAGTGCCCATCCCCAACTGATACAACACAATCCTAATGTTCAGGGAACATTGCAGAAAGGGGTAGGGGTAGCAGTAAATATTATAATGGCCAAAGGACCACGAAGTCTTCTAGGAGATAGTGTCTTCTACATAGGACAGAGAAGCTACACCCATGAACTTTCAAAAATATGGTTGCCTAAACCAGATCTGCAATGGCAGTACTAGTTTACATACCAGCTTAGATGCAGGAAATCTCACAAGGCCCCAAGCCTAGATAAAGAGGCAATTAATGGCTAGGAAGAGAGGGAGAATCAGTTTTCCCCAGGGACAGGCTCCCTGATAGGTTATACAAACCTAAAGGGTCAGACCTAAACACACATACAAGTAACACTAAGTGAACTCAGCAGGCTGTGTGTGTGTGTGTGTGTGTGTGTGTGTGTGTGTGTGTGTGTGTGTGTAAAACAATAACTAAAGACAAGGTTATGAATTTGGGAGGAAGTGGAGGAAGCATGGAAGGAGTTGGAGGTGGAGAGAGAGTGAAAATGTCATAACAAAATTCTCAAAAGAAGCTTAATTTAAAATATCTAATCTGCTGGGAAGAATCAAAGGTGGATGTTGCCCTTGTATTCTGCTGCTTTGTTGAAAGTGTTTATCAGTTCTAAGACTTTTCTGGTGACATTTTTATAAGTTTTATTGTGTCATCTGTGAATAAAAATACCTGTATTTCTTTCCCTTCCTCTATTGTCCAAGTCTTCAAGTACTGTATTCAATAAGAATGGCAAGACGACATCTTATCTCATTCCTGAATTTAGAGTTCATGCGTCCTGCTTTTCCTCATTTAGTATAATGTTCCTAAAAGTTGATCATATATTATTATATTGAGGTATGTCCTTTCTATTCATAGTTTCTCCATTGTCTTTATCACGAAGCCAGGT
>LZPO01066337.1:233869-247594 GCA_001675575.1 Neotoma lepida | reverse complement strand
CCCCCACCTACCAGGAGCTAAGAAAAGCCAAAGAGATCCTGGCCACGTGGTTCTAGATCTGGCCATTTGTAGCTCCAGCCACTTGCAGCCCTGGCCAAGCTGGGAGGGCTTGTAACCCTCTACCTGTAAGATCACCAAGGGCCTTTTAATGAACTCTCGCCATGTTGGAACACCAAATGTAAGATGAATTTCTAAACGGTCTTGTTAAATAAAAACACAGGGACAGACATAGGGTGAAAAATCTTACAGAGATCAGAGGAATTAGGAACAGCTGCTCGCTTCACCTTACCAACGCTGCTGCTTCTAAAAGAGTGTGTGATTTCCTATATCTCCACGTCTACATTCCTTTCTGTTCTGTTCTCCCATTGGCTCTCTCAGCCTAGCTACATCAGACAGCAGGAATATTCCACAGTTTAAGTACAGAAAGACCATATGACCAAGCATATTATCTAAACTTCTCCAGCATGCTTTCTGATTCATGTGAAATTGTTCCGAGGGCTGCATAGGATAGACATGTGAGTAGTAAAACATAACATTCCAAGCAGTCTTCTGAAGGTAGAGACACTTGCCAAGTCCTACTGCATACTAGTTTGCCATTCTGTCTGTCTAAACTTATTCACAATTGTCTAAAATAGGTCAATAATCTATGCTCTCTAACTATAACTCTTTGCCAAAATGGTAATATAAAACTAATTTCTTCTAAGGATTTCCTTTTATGTAGTATCAGAGTTAGAGTAGCAATTACAGTGCCATTCAAAGGTGTCAGACATTCCTGAGCACTTCCAATACATTCTCTTTATCATCACAAAACAAACTTGTGAGGTAGGGAATATATCTCTGTGCTATAAGTAAGGAAATGGAGTCACAGAAGTAAATTCAAAGATGTGGCAGAACAAACAAATTGGAGAGCCAATATTTGAACCTTTGTTTATAATTCCTAGGGCACTTGTTACATCATACTTTTACAAGCTGAGTATCAATCCTGGTTAATTTTTTTACAACAGTAGCATGCTCACAACTATTACACTTTAATCATTGTGTTGGCATTACATCAAGAAAATGAGATCATTTTCTAACTGTAGGAGACCAGCTCTCACTTATTCCCCCAGAGTACTCTTGAGCAGGGAGAAATGAGGAATTTGTAGATAGAAGTATATATAGAGAGACAGATAGAAAACATAGGATAGTCCGGGGAAGGCCTGGCTCTCAACTCCAGCCACTTCTGGCTCTACTAAACGGCTTTTTAAAGGAATGCCGAGGGGAGAGGCAAAAGACCTCCCCCATCATAGCCAAGTGTAGACCATCTCAAACACCTGGTGACCTTGCATGTGGTCCACCCATTCCCTAATGGAGCCCTGCTGTGTAAAGCAAGCTCAGATCACACTGCGAAACCTTTGTGGGCTCCCACATCTAACACACTAAGACCTTGAGAAACATTTTCTTTTAAAGGTCTATAAGGCATTATGTGTCTGTAGGTATGTAGATAATAGGGTGGACATGTGTTATATGTACAATTACCTTCATGTAAATTTAACTACTAATACTGAACAAAAGATAAAGGGAAATCATTTTAATACAGTTGTTTCTTCATTGTCTGAGAGGTGTCCTCATTGTCTGTGATGACCCTAAATGCTTAATATCTTGGATTAGTACCAAACCCTATTCCTATGTTTTTCCCATATACCCTGAAGCATTGTTTCATGGTACCAGACTTAATCTGCCCTTGCATGCTTTAGTCTCCTTTATATCATTACTTGTGTACTTTAGATCCACTATAAAGTAAAATAAGTCTTACTTATATACATATTGCAGTATGACACTTGATCTGATAATCAATGTAGCTGTTAAGTGACTGACAGGTCATGAATAGTGTGGACCAAGAGATGATTCATATTCCAGGTGGGATGNAGTGGGACATTTTCCTCACACGACTCCAAACAGCATTCCATTTAAAATACATGAATTTTATGGATGTGGAGTTTTCCACTTAATGTCTTTAGACTACAATTGACCATGGAAACTGAAGCCAGTGTAAAGGGAGGAACTGCTGTAGTGTACATTGTTTTCACAATCCTCTCAGAGTGTGAATTGAAAAGTGATGGATAGACCTCATGGTTTATCAGACAATTCAGCCAAAACTCTAAGCTCTGGCCTACATGTGTGTATGCAGGGATAAGTACATACCTGCACACAAATGCATACATGCATATACCATGCACATGCACACACAAGAGAAAAATGGTAGACAAAACAAAGAATGCATCAAAGTACTGAAAATCCTAGAATTCTGTACTGTACTCAGTAAGTTACTTAAGATTGGGGGTGGGGTGGGATTTCTTTCTTTTTTATTTGTGTTATTACACAGAAATTAAAAATATATATTAAATCAAACAAACAACAGTGATAACATTCAGATTGATTAAAGAAAGAGCTTCAGGCTCAAGCAGAGCATGGCAAGACATGGTAAATGTGAACTGTAAGAAGAGAATATTAAGAGCAAATACATAGCTACAATGGGGAGTGGACAGGGGTCTGAAGAATCCTAGTTAAAAACTAGCAGTATGTGTGTCTAAGGATTTGACCTTGAAGAATATACATGCTAAAATTTCATTTACATTTTTTAACAAACTAGAGATATTAAAACAAAGAGATTTATGAGGCAACATTGGGTCAAAACAGCTTCAATCTTGTTGCCATGTGTAATACTGGCATATTTATATATTGGACACAGTAATTTAAATTAGCTTAATCCAAATCATTTAAAAGACAATTTGGTGGCCCCATCTGAAATTCAGTACCAATATCTCTTAATAGAGATATAATCAAAAAGTAAAGGAAATAAAAGAAAGAAAAATAAAATATAGCTAAAGGAAAAAAGAGAGAAACCTATGTTGTGATGCCCATTATGTGCTAACTCATTTGGATATCAGAGCTAACATGCAGTGGTTTAAGTATTGTAATTTCTCTTTCAAAGCTACAAAGTGTAGGGCTAGAGAGATGTCTCAGAGATTAATAGCACTGGCTGCTCTTCCAGAGTTCAATTCCTAGCAACCACATGGTGGTTCACAACCATCCATAATGAGATCTGAGGCATACATGCAAGCAGAACACTGTATACAAATAGATAAACAAATCTTAGGTCTGGAGAGATGGCTCAGAGGTTAAGAATACTGGCTGCTTTTCTGGAGGTCTTGAGTTCCATTCCCAGCAATCACATGGTGGCTCATATGTGGGAGCCCATTTTCAGGTTCCTAGTGGCTTAATCCAGCAGGTTTGCATAGAGAGGATGGTTGGACCATGGGCCTGAGTGCAGGTGTCTGAGGTGGTCTGCACTTGGCTGTGCTGGGCATGAGGTCTTTTGCTCCACCCCTTGGCATTCCTATAAATACTCTAGGGCAGAGATAGTCGGAGCCCGTTGCAATAGTTTCCAGGCCCTCTCAAGGCTATCCTGTATTTTCTACCTTTATCTCTCCACTCTAAATCCTTCTAACTAATATTCCCTGCCACTCTCATTCAAGAACACTTTGGGGAACTGTGGGGGAGATGGGTAGCTGCCCCACAGAATGGTGCCATGAACAGGGACTAAAGACAAAGGAACAGGGACTAATGATAAAGGAAAATTATAATAGTAATATGTAGATTTATGCAGAGTGTTTGGTGAAAGTAAAAGTGAAGCCCTGCCAGAAGAAGTGGTTGGTCCAGTGTTGAAACGGAAAATAATTAAAAAGGAGGTTTTATCCTCAAGAGAAAAGTAAAGCAGACTGGAAAGATGTCCGATGATATAGCCCAAAATCTCCTCTATAAAGATTTCTATCTTTCTGTCTTTCTCAATATATATCTGTGAAAAATAATTATAAGGTATAGTGTAGCAATATAGTGCAGGAACAAACAGAATTTTAAGGTCATGTAGAAAAAATTTATTTAAGAGAAGTTAGGCAACTAGACAGAAAAACTTCAATTTTTTAACTTTGGGGGCTATGTACACAAACTGGAAAAAAAATCTATCTTCTTTGAGCTTTACAGGCAGAGAAAAGCTCTGTTTTGAGCTAATGGGGTAGAAAAAAAAGATTCTCATAGGAAGTTTTTGGTTCCAAGCAGCAGGAGAAAGTAATTCTCCCTGAGGCAAAAATATGGGGTTAATAAGCCAAAATTCAGAAGTTTTGGGAAAAGTTGGTCTTTCTCTCTCTTGGGAATGAACTTGATGATCTTTCTCTTTCTTGGAAAAAGAAAAACTTTGTAAAATCTCTCTAAAAAGCCTTTATCTTTCTCTCTTAAATTAAAAGCTCTCTTACAAAACTTAATCTTTCTCTAAAAAGCCTTTCAGAGCTTTCTGTTTTCTTTTGGTAAAGTGTAAAAATTAGAATCACCTGGAGATATTAGTATGGGAACTCACCTGAGATTTGCTCTGAGGGAAAACAGCAAAACCTCTCAAAGTTCTGTCTTTCAAGCCAGAAAAATCCTCCCTGCAATGAGGGAGGCAGGGCTTGAATTCCTAAAAGCCTCTCTTCTGAGCTCTGTCTCTTTAAGCCTGTAAAAAATGGCAGCCGGAAGTTCCCAGCCCTTAGACCTAGTGAGAAAGTGCAGACAGAAAGCTGAAGCAAGGGACAGTTTCTACATGATGAAGCCTCACCAGAGGCTTAAGGGACCTGGGGAAGGGCTACTGACAAGAGGAAAAGCAAAAAAGCCAAGCCTTTCAGCTGCAGCTGAGCAGAAGCATCAAGGGTATTGTTTCTGAGTGAGCACTTATCAGAATGAAAAGGTGCTCCTAATAGCTCTAACACAAATTTCCCCTGAAGCAATGAGCTGAAACTCTCTGTTAAGCATTGTATCTTGGCTTCTAACCAACAACTGAGAAGCTAATAGCCATAATTCTCCTGCAGCAGAACTTAGCCATAGACTTGGGAAAGTGCAGGCACAGAGCTGCAAAGAGTCAAGGCAGATCCTTCCCTGATGGGAGAGGCTGCTGAGGAGGGCAGTAAAGCTGAACTTTGTTTTGCAGCTGTCTTGGGAAAGAGCCCAATCATGGCAGAGTGGAGAACTATCCAGGAGTAAAACTCTTTTCTATCAGAGAAAACACCTTTCTGAGAAAAGCTTTGTTTTGGCTGACTCCTGGTGAGATGAGGGAGTGTAGCCTAGGGGTGATTGGCTCCGGCATAAGCTTTGTCTGTGAGCACATGGATGAATGGCAACCCTCTGGGTGAGTGGGTCAGGTGAAAGGTCTGATGACGCAAAACACATATCCTAATGTAAGCTTAGGGAGAACAAAAACCTCCCTTGATTAAAATAAAGCAGAAGCTTGATTCTCAGTACAGAAATGGAGAAGGGATAAATTACTCCCCAGAAAATGCAAGACCTGAGGAAAACTGCCCCAGTTTGAGGCAGATTCAGGTAAAAAAAAGCCCTGACCTTCAGAGGCAACTAGCAGAGGAACAGAGCTGCAGCCTTAGATATCTGAAGCTCTGCATCTGGGGATGGAGGAGGAACAAGCAGAACAAGAACTGTCTGGGAGAAAATCTCTCTGAAGGAGCTGTGGGAAAGCTCTGTTGTAAATGCTTTTGTTTTTCACTGACTGGCTAAGGAAACACACAAGCCCCAAGTGAAGTTGGTTCTAGAAATGCCTGACTCAAATACGTACTAAGGAGGCAGGTACGGTTCTGATCCAGGGCCATTGTCAGGTGAAGGAGAGGCACCTGTTAAGGCCAGCTTAGCAAGAATGAAAATCTCTGAAATTCTCTAAAGAAATAAATTGATGAAGATATCAGAAAATGAAAAGATCTTCCATGCTCATGGACAGGTAGGATGAACATAGTAAAAACGGCAATCTTACCAAAAGCAATCTACAGATTCAATGCAATCCCTATCAAAATCCCAACACAATTCTTCACAAACCTAGAAAGAACAATACTCAACATCATTTGTAAAAACAAAAAACCCAGGATAGCTAAAAGAATCTTATACAATAAAGCCACCTCTGGAGGCATCACCATCCCTGACCTCAAGATCTACTATAGAGCTATAGTAATAAAAACAGCTTGGTATTGGCATAAAATCCGACATGTGGACCAATAGAATCAAATTGAAGACCCTTTCATTAACTCACACACCTATGGGCAACTGAATTTGACAAAGAAGCCAAAACTGTACAATGGCAAAAAAGAAAGCATCTTCAACAAATGGTGCTGACATAACTGGACATCAACCTGTAGAAGATTGCAAATAGATCCATATCTATCACCATGCACAAAACTCAAGTCTAAGTGGATCAAAGACCTCAACATAAATCTAGTTACAGTGAACCTGATAGAAGAGAAAGTAGGAAGTAGTCTTGAACGCATTGGCACAGGAGACTACTTCATAAATACAACATCAGTAGCACAGACACTGAGAGCAACAATTAATAAATTGGACTTCCTGAAACTGAGGATCTTCTGTAAAGCAAAGGACACGGTAAATAAGACAAAATGATAGCCTACAGAATGGGAAAAGATCTTGACCAACCCCATATCTGACAGAGGGCTGATATCCATGATATATAAAGAATTCAAGAAACTAGACATCAAAATAACGAACAATCCAACTAAAAAATGGGTTACAGATCTCAACAGAGAATTCTCAAAGGAAGAACCTGAAATGGCCAAAAGACATCTAAGCAATTGCTCGACATCCTTAGTTATAAGGGAAATGCAAATCAAAACAACTCTGAGATACCATCTTACACCTATCAGAATGGCTAAGATCAAAAACACTGAGGACAGCTTATGCTGGAGCAGATATGGAGCAAGGGTAACACTCCTCCACTGTTGCTGGGAGTGCAAACTTATACAGCCACTTTGGAAATCAGTACGGTGGCTTCTCAGAAAACTGGAAATCAATCTTTCTCAAGACCCAGCTATACCACTCTTGAGCATATACCCAAAGAATGCTCAATCATACCACAGGGGCACATGTTCAACTATGTTTATAGCAGCATTATTCATAATAGCCAGAACCTGGAAACAACCTAGATGCCCCTCAACTGAAGAATGGATNAAGAAAATGTGGTACATATACACAATGGAGTACTACTCAGCAGAGAAAAATAATGACATCATGAAATTTGCAGGCAAATGGATGGAACTAGAAAATATCATCCTAAGTGAGGTAACTCAGACTCAGAAGGACAAACATGGTATGTCTTCACTTATAAGTGGATACTAGATGTAGATCAAAGGATAATCAGAGAACTAAATCAAAAGATAACTGCAGAGAAGCTAGCTAACAAGGAAGACCCAAAGTGGGACACATGGATTGCCCTGGGAAGGGGAAATGGATGAGATCTTCATGAGTAAACTGAGGATGAGTGGTGGGCAATGGAGGGAAGGGAATGGAGAATGAGAACATAAGGGAACAGGATGGTTGAGCCAGAACAGGGATGGAGTGGGAAAGCAGTTAAAGAGATACTATGAAAGAGGGAGACATCATGGGGATAGAGAGAAACTGGGTGCTAGGGAACTTCACAGGAATCCCCAGGGATGACCCCAACTTGGACTACTAGAAATAGTGGAGAGGGTGCCTGAACTGAACTGGCGTGCCCCAGAGATCAGATCGGTGAATACCCTAACTGTCATTGCAGAGCTTTTCTACAGTGACTGATGGAAGCAGATGCAGAGATCCACAGCCAAACACCAGGAAGAGCTCCAGGAGTCCAGTTGGGGAGAGAGAAGAGGGATTCTATGAGCAAGTGCATCAAGATCATAATGGGGAAACCTGCAGAGATGACCAAAGCAAACTAGTGGGAACTCATGAAAGATGGATCAATGGCTGTGGAGACTGCATGAGACTGGGCTGGGCCCTCTGCATGACAGAACAGTTCTGTAGCTTTATCTGCTTGGGGGCCTCCCTGGCGGTGGGATCAGAATCCATCCCTGGTGCATGAGTGGGCTTTTTGGAGCCCATTACCTATGATGGGACACCTCGTGCAGCCTTATGCAGGGGAAGAGACCTGAACTTGTCTCTACTGGATGTGCCTCCTCATGGGAGGCCTGGCCTTCTTGTGGGGGTGAGGAGGGAAGAGGGGATCTTTAACTGGTGTGTAAAATAAATGGAAAAATTTTTTAATAAAAAATTTTTAAAAAGGAAAAAAAAGCTTGTTGAATGTCAATTGCAATGAAAAATTGAAAGGATACAAAGCTCAGTGCTTTGACATTTTTTTGCTCCTTTGAGAAAACACCTTATTCTTTCTAATAACTGTGAAAGAATTTTTGCTAAGAGCTTTATAGTAGCAATCAAGCCACTTTAAAATCCTTAAGAAAACAAGGGAAAGCAGTCCATACACTGAACATTGTCTTAGATATGAAGAAAATTTACAGGCAAATAAAGTTCTTTACCTTTTGAACAAACAGCCTACAATGAATGATTCCTTTGCAAACCTAATGAGAGGACAAGGAAACAGGCATTCAGAAAGAAATGACTGCTTTATAGATGAGGATTAAGCTTCAAAAAGTCTAGCTGTCTTACAAAATAGAATTGCTTCACCTGAAAGTTCCCTATAAGAAAGCAATGCTAAATATCACAGCTGCTAATAATAATATCAGAGATTAAGAAACTAATGAAGTGAAAATACTGAATCATGAAGATGTTATTCCTCAGAATAAGCTAATATGTTTCATGAAAGAACACCTATGTTCTTGAACTTTGCTAAGAAATATTGGGCTAATGAAAATCCATCAGAAACATCAGCATTGTTAGAAGAATTCATGACAAATACAGCTTTAAAAAATTAAATTAAGAAGAGGGAAAATTGTCTTAGAGTTTGGTGATGAATGTGGAACATTCCTCTGAATGTCAGCTCCAATGACACTCCTAGAAGAACTGGAATGAAAAGCAGCTAAAACAATTTGACTAATATTAAGGTTCCATCTTGCACTATGGGGATAATAGAATAAGGAGACCACCAGACTGCCAAGGTGTTTTAAAATGAAGTTTCAGCAATGTGTTGGTACACAGGGAAACCTGCTGAGAGCTGCAGGTCTGGAGCTCCACTATAACTTAGACAATTGTCTTCTGCTGAATGGGAAACTTGACTGTTATGGAATGACTAGCTAAGCAATTCAGAAAGAGAATATTCCCTACAAGGTTTTTCTTCTCTTCTCTTTTCTTTCTTTTTGGGTTTGCTGTAAACTGAGATCTTAATGGAGTTGTTATAAAAGATCTGAAATGCATAGAGTGCTGCTTAGCAACAGAATTCACTAAATCCTAGAGTTAAGAGAAAGTTATTAAAGAACTAGACTCTTGTTTCAAACTCAAAACTTTCAGAATTATATCAAATTTAACTATAAGCTTTAAACTTTAGAAGTAATTTGCATATTTTCTGTGTAGTTAAGAGTCTTTCTAACAGAGATAGTGATGATAATTAAGAGTAAAAAGTAGAAAATTAAGATGTTAAATCTCTTCTAAATGTTAAGAAATCTTTTAGGTGTTTGCTAAGTTAGATATGTGCTAATGGTAGCCCTATAGAGAGTTTGCTTAAAATAGATCTATAGAATTTCTTTAAGACCTTATAAGAAATAAATAAGTATAAGATAAGAAGTAATATAAGTGTGTAAAATGGATCTATAGACTTTCTCTAAGACATGTAGTAATAAGCTTGTAAGACATAAAGATGCTAGTTGTAAACGTAAGTTTAAATAAGAAGAATATAAGAAGTAAATAAGTACAGATTCTAGTTATAAATGTAAGTTTAAATAAGAATATAAGAAGTAAGTAAGTAAAGATGCTAGTTGTAAATGTAAGTTTAAATAAGAATATAAGAAGTAAGTAAGTAAAGATGCTAGTTGTAAATGTAAGTTTAAATAAGAATATAAGAAGTAAGTAAGTAAAGATGCTAGTTGTAAATGTAAGTTTAAATAAGAATATAAGAAGTAAATAAGTACAGATTCTAGTTGTAAATGTAAGTTTCAATAAGAATATAAGCCTATAGAAGAATATAAGAAGTATATTTGCTAAAGTAATCTCAGAGAGTTTCCTTAAGAAGTATAAATAAGTATATGTTAATATGTTATCTGTGAGTTTGTGAAAAAGTGTAAATGTTGACTGTGAGTCTATGCTTAATTTATATGGTGAAGAAACCTGAGACACAGAAGGTAGTGTCCTAGTAGACTGCAAAGCTGGCAGAATGAGCGGGTTTCAAAAGGGTCAGAAGTGGCTAAGATGCTAAGAATGGTGGATGCTAGAACAAGTGCAACAAGGCCTCCACAGCTGAGATCCACGAAAAATCAACGCAACACAGAAAAATCTGAACTAGCAGCAAAAATGGTGCAGTTTAAAATGCTACTGTAACTAAAAATGTCTCTGACTTGAGAACGAAAGTTGCACAGATGTTTGATTGAACTAAGATTAACTGCAAAAAGTTTTTGGTTGTAAAACATTTCTTCATATTTGGAAATGAAAGTCTGGTACCAGAATTTATTTATTTTTTGAACTTTTTGAACTTAACAAAATGAGATAAAACTACAAAAAGATTTTGTTTATGGATTTCTTCATATTTGAAAGGCTGGTACCAGAATTTATTATTTGAATTTTTGGACTTAAGAAATAAAATGAACACTAGTGATTTCATTGATTTCATTGCAATGGGACAATTTTGAATTTACTTACCTAGGAACTGTTTTCTGGAATTATTTGTGTTAAAAATGGAACTGTTTAAGTGAAGAAATTTATTGTTTCTACCTAGGATCAAGATGCAGTTTTGTGTATACACACACACACACACACACACACACACACACACACATATATATATATATGCTTTATTAACTGGTGATTCATGAATTATTCTACGTTAAAAATGAAACTGTTTTATGGAACTGTTTATGTAAAAATGGAATTACTTATGGAATTGGTTTTGTATTACAAACGGAACTGTTTTAATAGAGAAATTTGTTTTTTTAAAAAAAATTATAAAGAAACAGGGGAAGTAATATCCTCAGTCTATTTATCTTAAATAGTTTCTTGTTATGTAAATGGATTAATGTGATGTTTTGTTAGTAAGAAATGTGAATTGGGTATACTAAGATTGCTTTAAAGTGTAAAGAGTTTTATTAAGAAAGTGCTTTTGGAGCCGGGCGGTGGTGGCGCACGCCTTTAATCCCAGCACTCGGGAGGCAGAGGCAGGCGGATCTCTGTGAGTTCGAGGCCAGCCTGGGCTACCAAGTGAGTTCCAGGAAAGGCGCAAAGCTACGCAGAGAAACCCTGTCTCAAAAAAAAAAGTGCTTTTGGATGTTTTGCTAAAACTTTTGAAAATGTTAATGGTTAGACGGAGAATATTGCTTTTAAATATGGGTTTGAAGGAATTATAATTGTATAAGTTTGGGTTTTTTCTATTAAGTTCAAGATTTTGTTTGGAAAAATTTATAAAGAGAAGGGGGAGTTGTGAGTGAATTAAGTTTGAATGTATGTGTAGGTGTTATTAGGTTAACCTATTGATATTAATGCACCCTGGTTTGGTGAAGTTAAGGAAATATTTAAGTTGTAAATAGATCAGAAGTTTATCCTATGTTCTGTTAGCAAGAAATTCAAATGATTCTAAGATTGAGAAAATTGTAACTATTTATAGTAACATTTATGTTAGTTCAAATGGTTCTATTAAGAGTTTAAGTTGTAAGATTGAGAAAACAGACTGTAACTATGCATAGCAATATTTATGTTGAAATTATGTTAACCTGTTAATGTTAATGATGAAGCTAAGGGGTTCTTCAAGTTTGCAATTGCATTAAGAGATTTTTGGTTTAGAGAGGGCTTGATGCAGCTAAGACTGCTGCAGTCACCTTAGATCCATTCCAAAAAAGAAATGCCATATTTATCATCCTCTACTCCTATACTGGGAGGTGTGACAGCTATGGAGATTGCTGTAAGCTCTTAATAAGGAGCTATTTTTTATATATTAAGAAAGGTGGACCTGTGGGAGCCCATTTTCAGGTTCCTAGTGGCTTTACCCAGCAGGTCTGCATAGAGAGGATGATTGGACCATGGCCTGAGTGCAGGTGTCTGAGGTGGTCTGCACTTGGCTGTGCTGGGGGAAGGTCTTTTGCTCCACCCCTTGGCATTCCTATAAATACTCTAGGGCAGAGACAGTCGGGGCCCACTGAAATAGGTTCCATGCCCTCTCGAGGCTATCCTGTATTTTCTATTTTTTATCTCTCCACTGTAAATCCTTCTGACTAATATTTCCTGCCATTCTCACTCAAGAAAACTCTGGGGAACTGTGGGGGTGGTAGGTAGCTGCCCCACACTCACAACCATCTGTAATAGGATCTGGTGCCCCTCTTCTGTCATGCTGGCACCCATGCAGGAAGAACATTAAATACATAATAATAAAATCTTAAAGAAAGACTGTAAAGTGCAAATAATATAAATGTACTTTTGGCCACCACACAGCTAGTGCAAACTAGAAACTACAAGTAAGCCATTGCTATTTCATGCCTTAGCTTATAGAGGCAGAGTAGATACCCAAAGAAATTTACCTCAGCATATATTAATAGGTCCTTTCCCTTTTCATCTACATAGTAACTAACAATTTCTAGCAATTCTGCAGCCTTCAAACCAGGGGCTTATGTGGAGAATTAAGATACACTTCACGTTGATGTCACTTTAAATAATTCCATATATATACATATATGTATGTCACTAGACATGGACTCTGGGTGCTGGGGGGTAATATCTGGTCCTCTGCAGTGACAGCAAGAGCTCTTAACTACTGAGCCATCTCTCCAGATCCAGACAACGCCCCCTTGTCTTCTTCTACCCCCTCCTCCTTCTCTTTTCAGACTTTTTGTTTGAGCTGGGCATTTTTATCAAGTTGGTTTCAATGGGGAGAATTTGTTCTCAACATTTCAAGCTGCCAGTGGTTCCCAGTCGTGTCAAAGCAGAGAAGATGCTGGGGAAAATTCTTTGTTGGTTTATGTTGATAAAAAAGTAACTAGAAATGAGAATTTGAATTTCATAAGTAAGATAGCAAGCAAAGAAAAAAAGTTAATACCTCCCAAAGTTTGGTCTACACATCACGCCAAAGAAAGCACAAAATTACAAGTGGACAGTGCTGAACAGCATTGACCGCTAGGAATCAATTGAACAATGAGCAAGAATTCTTTGTAGCAAATGGTAAGACTTTATTGTGAGAGAATCAGTGGGAGATTTCTGACAGGAAGACAGCACAAATGTGACTGCATGTTGTCCTCACCAATACTTACAGCTTCCCTTCACCTACAACATGAACAGAGCAGTTTGGGACTTCCTCAGCAGGATTTCATTTTGAAAGCCTTGGACAGTCTATAAATGATGCCGATGCTTGGGATTGTATAAAAAGTACTGCACCATAACCCCAAGAAGGACCTTTAGTCCTCCATACGATTTTACTGCAGTGGCCTTTGAGATACAGGATGGTGGTAGAAAACACTTTCTGGTGGTGTAAGAAAAAGGTAGTAGACTCTTGAACTTCAGAACCAACTAACTGAACTAATGTAGGTGAAATTTTCAGTTGAGAAGCCAGAACTGTGCATACATTTTAGGAAAAACCAAACATGAACTGACTAGAAACAATGAAAAATATTACCCACTATCACGTGTGTGTTTAAACTTGTAATGATATCCTGAATACAGAAGAGAGAAAACACTGCCATGCTTGGAGTTGTCTATATGGAACACATAGAATACTGCTGTATTTGCTTTGTTTCTAGTGCTAAAAAGTAA
>LZPO01066337.1:164235-176569 GCA_001675575.1 Neotoma lepida | reverse complement strand
AGAGAGATAGAGTTAGAGAGAGAGAGAGAGAGAGAGGAGAGACACCCTGCCCAAAGCTTGGAACTTGAGTTCATACCAAATTGGCATTTGTAGTCAGTCATAATAAAGGTGTTACATAGTGCAACTGCATAGAAGTCGAGCATCTTGCTTTGATACAAGTGGTTTTGGCATATACCTAGCCAATTTGTATTATGCATTTATAAATAGACCAGTTTCCATAGAGTCTGATATATGGCCCTTACTCATGCAAATAGGACAGCTGTGATTCTATTCCCACCCCTCACCTATATTAATGCCTTTGCTGCATGGTGAGAGCTCCTTATTCTCCCTCTGGCCAGGAAAGTGGTGTTGGTCTTTTCCCTGTGAGTCCTGTTTGGGATTTTGTGTTGTTTGCAGAAGTAGACCTTAGCTCAGTTACTGCAGTAGTGATTGGTTTGAATTATCTGTGAATACATTCTTACTCAGTTGATTTGTTAGTAAGCAACTCTCTAGGTGCTTCAAACTCTTAACTAATGTCCTTTAGATAAATCTATGTGAAGTAGACCTGGTGACCCACATCCAGCACTCAGAAGGCAGAGAAAGCAGAAGCCTTCCTATGCTATATCGACAGATCTTGTCTCAAAACAAAAGTAAACACACAAAATCTTCTCAAGAGCCACATGGGGGAACAGATATAGCTAGAGTACTTGCACAGCATGCAGAAGGCCCTGGGTTCCATCTCAGCACTGCCAATCAGAGGTAAACGAATGACACCACTGTTTGCTTAGTAGGTCTGGATGCATGATGTCATTCCTTGACCAGAAGTGAGTAACATTAAAATGTCCTCTTGGTCAATTTGACAGGCCAGAAATACAGAAGTAATAGGACTTCTCTCTTGTCTTTTCATTTGCCTCATGATTTTACTGAACTAAAAATAGCCAGCCAAATTAGCAAGAATGCTTAGTGTGTGTAAGATCCTAGGTCTAATCAAAGCTTCCCAATCTCAGATAAAGCCACTTTTGTTTTGTATGTTGTTTTCCACCTGTGGCAGGGTCTCCTGTTGTTATGCCGAGATTTGGGACCCCCCAAAAGACCACCGGAGACTAAGAATGTCCAGAATGCAACAGCAAGGTTTATTCAGCACAGGCATAATACAAGCTACCTCGGAATTCTCGTTCACAGCACCACGCCGAAACGAGGCGGGGAGGAGAATTGCTCTTTCTTTGTGAGCCTAGCTTTTAAAGGCAAAACCCCAAAATTTCTCAAAGGGGAGGGGGCTAGTACGGGTTCAATTTTTACTANCTTACTCTTAGGAATTTCTACAGTTCCTGATCCTTCATTTGATCGGCTTATCTCTGCTTACTCTTCAGGTTAACCTGTTGTTTGTCCTATCAGCTATCTCCGGAGCTGGGACATTCAGTGGTTAATCAGTTACTTTCAGATAGCCCTCCGGGCATCCTGACTTTGTAACTTTAGTACTCTTTCAATTTCTGGAGCTTCTGTCAGCATTACCTGGGAAGCTTGAATTTTTTTTTAATTCAAGCAGAGGCTGTTTAATATTATTTTTGAGTGAGGGGCCTATTTTTAAGTGAGGGTACTTCACTGTAGTTCATGTTTGCCTGGAACTCTCTATGGAGCCCAAGATGACTTCCTAATCTTCCTGCTTCCAACTTCAAACTGCTGAAATTACAGACACACACCCTGCCTTAGGGTAGTCTATTATTTTGGGGGTACAGTGAGACTGATAGTTCAGGAGATGGTAATTCTTTTTTAAATTTTATTTATTTTTATTTCATGTGCATTTGTGTTTTTCCTGCATGTATGTCTGCGTGGGGGTGTGGGATTCACTATAACTGGTTACAGACAGCTGTGAGCTGCCTTGTGTGTGCTGGGAATTGAAACCCAGGTCCTCTGGAAGAGTAGCCAGTGCTCTTAACCACTGAGTCAAGTCTCCAGACCTGAGACGGTGATTTTTAAAAAAATTTTATGTATTTATATTTTATGTATGAGTGATCTGCACATATTCTTGCATGCCAGAAAAGGGTATCAGATCCTACTATAGAGATTCTTGAGAACACAGTTTAGAGAGAAGTTGGCCACAGTGGAAAGCCCTAGGGCTGGCAGTGGTGGGGCTGGATCACTATGGAGGGGGTGGGAGTCAATATGAAGAAGAAATGGGTTAGGGGGTTGGAGAAAAGCCCCTTTGTTGTGATTTCTGTAGGTAGGAAGGGGGTCAGGTTAGGTGTGTAGGATAATGATTGGCTAATTTGAATGATTTCAGCAGGTGAGGCCAGACTTACCTAGTAACTGGAAATGGGGAGATTAGGGTAGGGAAATACTCATGAAGGGTTGAGATGGAGGGTGAGTTAGCCTCTGGTTATTTTGCATGTGAAAGGAAGCAGCCCAAGCAGTTGTTAACTATCTCTAGGCCTTGGGCAGGGCATTGTCTCCAGGATCAGCAAAACCCTACGAGGTCACACAATCAAAAATCACAACAGAGAGAAAAGTCTGATTGAAACAGGTTTCTCTAAAATATTTCCTTAATATATTTTCCTTATGGATGTCTGATTCAGGAATATTCCTTTGAAACCAGATCCATGGTAGAAAATAAGAGTAAAGGCACTGAAATCCCAAGGCAGGAGTTATTCACAATGCCTTTTCTTATCCATAGCTGGGGATGGAACCTAGGTTCTCAGACATGCCAAGCAGGCTCTAACAGCTGAGCCACACCAGCAGCCCTGCAACTGGCTTTTAAGTGCCACCATCAGTGTGGACTTTTCTGCTTCCATTTCCTGCACTCCCAGTCCCCACTATTCTTTCCCAGCTGAGGCTCCCCTTATGACCACTGGCTGGCTGATGTGCCCAGTTTTGGGTGAAAGGCCCTGACTTCACAGGGCTTGTTTATCCCTCACTCATTTCCTGGCTGTTTGGGTAGAAACAGAAAAATCAGAGGGGAGGGGAAGGAGAACAATGGAGCCCCTGAGGTGCTTTCTCCTGGCCAAGGAGGTGTCTTTCTCTGCATTCCAGGTCAGCAAGAAATCTCACAATATCCCCATTGCCTTCCCTTGGAGAGGGATGCTTGGGGGAGTGGGAAAGGCTCAGTCAGCAATTACAAGTGTTAGGATGTGGGAAGTGAAAGGAGCTTGGGACTCCTCCCAAGTGAAATTTCCCTGGAGACCCCTGGGCTGGGATAAGAGGTCTTCCCTGATCTGCAGAAGCCCCTTCTTGATTTTGCTTATTTTTTTTCTCTTTTTCCTTAGGGAGTAATGGCCATTCAAAAGTCAAAAGCCTTTTAGCCTGTCAATTTCATGGACTGATATAGACCTAATAGGCTTTGTCAAACTGAGCAACATGTGTGGGTCTCCTGTGGCACAATTCCTTTTCTCTCTACTTGCTAGAAAGGATGCTTAGTGTTAGTATTTTGTAGATGTTAGTATTTTGCAGTGCTGTGGTTACCATTTGAGAAAAGGTCACGAGGCACGACAAAACTCAGTATCAGAGCTTTATTAGAAAGTAGGAGGGGAGAGATGGCAGGGAGAAAGAGAGAGAAAAAGAGAGAGAGAGAGACAGAGCACGCATGGCCCCACATGGAGAGAGAGAGGAAGAGAGACATGAGAGGGAGGAAGAGGCGGAATTCCCTTTGCACATTCGAACTGAGAATGTGAAATTACTTAGCTGGGGGAGTGGCCTGGAATTCCAACATTCCACACTCTTTGCTTATTATAAAAAAGGCAGGTGAATAGGAGTGGGGGTGCCGTGTCTCCCAAGAACTGCTTCCAGCTAACTTGATGGGAGTTAGAGTTCTCATGAGGTAGGGAAGGGGGCTTCTGAAGCAGCCAGGGTGTCCTGGGATGGTGGGTTGTCCTCTGCCTCTTTGGAGTTGTCCATCTTTCTCGGCTTGGGAGTCTGGTTGCTTGTGTCTGAGATAGTGCTGATGAGATAGAGAAAAGCTTAGAAAAAAAGTTTTTTACCTTTGGGGAGTCCTCAGGGTGAGGGAGGGGATCCCGGGACCAGTCAAGTTTTGGGTTATACTTAATTTTGAAGCAGACCCATTTTGTCCCAATGAAATCAAGGTGGTTTCTTGAGCTGTAAGAAATCTTTTAAACATATTAACAAGCAGCCCAGACCCTCTTTGGTCTGTGGTGTAAATACCTTTGGACTGGTACTGTTTCTTACTGCCTGGATGTATGCTTGATGGCTCTCATCCTTCAGCTCTATGGTGATGGACCATGTAACATTTAACTGAGAAGTTAATTAGGAGAGGGAACCAGAAAGAAAAAGCTTTTGGGTTGGCACCTCATTCTTGTGGAACTGGTCCTCTGGAACTTGAGAGAGTAGGATCCTGTCCTTTGGCACACTGTGTATGAGGAGGAGAAGAGGCCCTGCTGACAGGTCTGGGGTAAGGCATATGGGGGGAGCAATGAAATAAAGCTTCTATCTTGGCTAGAAAATCTCTTTCCACCAGGGTCACAGGGCAGGTTGGTACAACTGAAAATGTGTGGGTGAGAGGGATACCCCTGAAAATACAGTTAAGTGGTGGGGTCTGGTGAGGTGGGTAAGGCTGTCTATCCCGACAATAGAGAAATGAGACGGAGAGGTAGACCCCAGACTCCTCCAGGACTGATTAAGTGGCTCCAGTATCCAAAGGGAAGGAGATGGATTGGCCCATGCTGTATTGGCTATCTCAGGCTCCCTGTGAGTCCATGGCCAAAGCCTAGGAGATTCTGGTCTGATGTTCCCATGCCACGAGGTGTACGAGAGCAGTCAGTGTCTCTTGGTGGCACTTTGGACAAGGACCAGTTTGGCCCACGTGGGGCAGGGCAGGCACAGAGCTCAGTGGCCTTTTCTGCCACTTAAAACAGGGATCTGGAAGCCTTTAGGGAACCGCCAGTCAGATGGTGTGTTCCAGCATTTGGCAGTTTTGTTTTTGGGCTTTGTCATTTTTCCCATGATACCTTGAATGCCATGGCTGAGACTCTGCCTGTGGATGTGAGAGGAGCACTCTCTCCAAGATAGTTAAGTCAGCTCTAATGCCAGGAAGTTCTGGGAGATGTGGGACAGATTTTATTTTGTATAGTTTACTGGTTTGAGGACAGCCTTAGGAAGACTTGCCAGGAGGCAGTGTATAAACTGATCTCTGGCTATAAAGCCATCTGGGTTATTTTAATCCCAACGTGGGTCTTAATCAGAAACTGCCTCAGCCCTGGACGGGTGGGGCAGGATTGGTTTGGTGAAAACTGTCTGCATGCGTCCTAGCCTGCTTTCAGACCTCTCTATTTCTTAGGGCAGCTCGAGAAAGAGTAACAGGAAGAGTGAAAGTGGGAGCGAGAGTTGGGCAGCTGAAACAACCCGCTAGGTACTGGGAGAGCTGAGTGGAAGTCAGATAGGCAGAAATTAGAGTTCTGAAGAACCCGCCATTACTGGAGCATGGAAGTTCTTTGGACCCACCCAATACCAGAGCTGAGCGGAAGTCAGATAGGTGGAAGTTTTTTGGAGTCAGAGATTCCCAGGGTTAGCTTACATGTGGGCAGAAGAGAAAGACTAAGAAAGGTGCTTAGGTAGAAAGCTTGGAGATAAGGTAACTCTTTTTATTTGCCCGGTCACTGAAGAAATTAGTCCAAGCAGCCCGTAAGCAGACATATTTCTCAGAGGAAGGGTGGGAGAAAGAAGCCTTATGTCCCATGACTGCAGCTGAGAGAGAAAAATAAAAAAAATCCACACTGAACCAAGGCAAGGTCCCGGATGCTAAGCCAAGGTATATAAAGACAAAAGAAAAGAAACTGTAATGACCCTCCAATGAGGTCCCAGATGCAAGGAGGATGGGTCTATAAATAGGCACAGAAAGAAGCAATGACCCACTACTAGGTCCCTGACGCTAGGTAGAACAGGTCTCGGGCACAGGCCATTTTAGCGCTTCATCAAGCGAGAAATGGGGGCCCCTTTAGCTGGCGTAGGCAGTGACTCCACAGGAGTCTTAAGGCATTTACCACTCCATCGGGTCAGTGAAATGTATAGGCCCTACACAGCCTGAGGATGCAGCATATCCAACAGTGAGAAATAGATCTCAGGCTACAGTCTTGGGAAGTGGCGAGGGATTGAGGAAAAAACTCACCATTTTGGAGCAACCGGTGTGTATGCGCGGAGCAGTTTGGCAGCTGGGCAAATGAAAAAAGCGGCAGTTGTGGGTAGAGCAGAACCTTGGCACAGGTTCCCAGGCAGGTGTAGAGTCCCTCTACCGGGAGAGCCTGACTTGTCTCAGCACCAAATGTTAGTATTTTGCAGTGCTGCGGTTACCATGTGAGAAAAGGTCAGGAGACATGACAAAACCCAGTATCAGAGCTTTATTAGAAAGTGAGTGGGGGGGAGAGGGAGAGATAGAGAGAGAGATAGAGAGAGAGAGAGAGCATGCACAGCCACACATAGAGAGAGAAAGGAACAGAGACAAGGAGAGGGAGGAAGAGGCAGGATTCCCTTTGCACATGCACGAACTACGAATGTGAAGGTACTTAGCTGCAGGAGTGGCCAGGAATTCCAACATTTAGGAGAGCTAGAAAGATGGCTCAGCAATTAAGAGTCCCGACTGCTCTTCTGGAGGACCAACGTTCAGTTCCCAGCAATCACAAGATGGTTCACAACCATCTATAACTCCAGTCCCAGGGAATCTGGCACCAATTTTGGCCTCTATATGCACCAGGTATACAGACATATGCAGACAATATACCCATACACATAAGTGGGGTGTAGAGAATGCTTAGGGCATTTGCATTGTACCAATGCATTTGGTACAGTACAGGAGCAAGGAGCCTTGGGGTTGGATTCCCAGTACTGAGTAAACTTAAGCATGGTGGCACAAGCTTATAAATCCAGCACTTAGAGGGTGACTGATAGGAATTCCAGCCTTACCCCATGATCTCTCATGCTCTGGTGAGACATTTAGTCACTTCAGCCTAGTCATTTCTGGGTCATACATCCTACTTAAATCCATAATGCTCCGTAGTTATGTAATTCACGTGCAGAATGACCATGTAATCTATGTGCATGTGTGGAGTAGCCACATGGACCCATGTGCGCATGCGCAGGCCAGTCCGTAAAAGGCGGGTCCCGAGTACCCTGCCATCTCTTTCAAGTGTTTTGTGTCTCTCTCACTTCTTGATAAAACTCGTTAGTCGGTTTGCCATGTTCATGACTTTTCCTCGCAGGGTAAGAGCGCCACAAAAAAAACCAATAGGAACTCTCTGGAGGCTGAGGAGTTGGTGAAGTAAGGTTGGCTGTGGCTTGTCCTGTTCTTCTGATCTTTCAGTTTTTACCCCAATATCAGGCTCTGGGTTTTTTTTATTAATAAGACTATTTAGGAATTTGTGTTACAGTGTACAGTTGGCAGGGGACTAGGGGCCTCCTATTTCTGCCCCTTGTGTATTTTTGCAGTCATCACTGGATACCTGGGTCCTCCAGAGAAGCAGCAAGGAGTGATACTTAGACAAGAGGGGCTTCCTGGAGTCTGATGCACATGCACAACCACAGACATGAGTCAAGCATGAACAACTACAAGCTTCAAGTTACATGCCTGTGATTGCTGGATGGGTAACCCTGAGGAGCACCTTCAGCTGGTTTCATGCATGCTTGCCGGTTTTTCTAGAGTTCCAGAAGTGAGGACTAACACTGGGAAAGGAAGATCTCAGGTAACTGTCATGCAGCATGTCTGTGTAGGTAAGTGGCTAGGTGTTAGGGCCCATGAGGTGATGTCATGGGTCTCACTTCCACCCTGGAGTAGACAAGGCCTGGAAGTGATGCCTGGGAAAACTTTGTGAAGGTGCTAGGGACCCCAAGGAGTGGGCAGGACAGTGTATGTGCTCTTGCAGAGACCAGGGACCTTCCACATGGCCCTTTCAGTACCCTTTGGGTACTCCCACCATTCTGCATAGGTCCATACTTCCACATGTGGGAGCATTGCAAACAGGCAGCAGAGGCATTCCGGGCACTTTCAGCCCTTTCTAGGTGAGTTCCTAGTTTATGTGTGCACAGCAGAAAGCTGCAAGTCAAGTATGAGTCATCGTGGAGTGGGCCTCAAGATGGAACACCATTGGCCAAGCTCACATACACAGACATGGTTTTCCACAGAGGTAGAACACTTTCCCGGAAGTGAGGCATGCATGGGATCCCCCACACCCCACACCCCAGGATAAAGAGGGTCTTGGGATGTGGTGAGTGGTGTCCCTATAGGTGAGTGACTAGGTATTGGGACCCAGGATAGTCCCTGAGGTGACATCCTGAGCCCAAATTCCACAGTGGAGTGTAGGAGGCCTGGAAGGGCTGTGCGGGAAAGCTTTGATAGGAAGCAGGGACTGAGAGGAGTGGGCGGGATGCCATGTGTGCTTGCAGAAGGACTGAGGACCTGCCACACAGCCCTTTCTGAAGTCTTTGGGCACAGGAGACATTCATCTGGGTGGGCCTAATTAAAATAGGAGTATGGGTGTTTGTGGTCCTCCCAGGCCTTAGAGTGCAATTTCCCGTCCACCCGTGCGTGACTGTGGGTGGGCCTAACCAAGGAAAAGGATTGGTCAGGCCTACGCATGTGCCCATGCTTTTCCACGGAGGGGGACTATTTTCCGGAAGTAAGTGCTGACTAGCTCTGAACACTCGTGAGCAGAAGCAGGGGTTCAGGTGGCTGTGCTGAAATCTGATCCACCAGGTGAGTGACCAGGTATTAGGCCCCAGGATATTCCCTGAGGTGATGTCTGGCTCCTGAATTCCACACCAAGTGGCCTAGGCTCCAGGAGGAAAGGAGTCTAGGTACACTTTGTGAGGGATGCATGGACTGAGGGGTGTAGACCGGGAAGCACGTGTGCTTGGGGAAAGACTAGGGACCTTCCACATGGCCCTTTCTGAGGTCTTTGGGTACTTCAGGTGTTCTCTAGGTCCACATGTCCACAGATGGGCCTATTTGAAAGAGGGGTGTGGGTGTTCAGTTCCTCGCAAGCCTTAATACAGTGGTTTCTAGGATACACATGCACAACCCCAAGAACCAAGGCACACATGCGTGAGCGCCAGTTAGGCCTTAGCAAGGATGGGGGACAGCCTGGTTCACACATGTGCAAAAGTTTCCACTGAGGTAAAATACTTCCAGAAGTGAAGGCTCACTATCTGGGACCCTGTTGGAGGGTGAGAGCGGTTTGCACGGATTGTGTTGAGGCATATTCTCCTAGCTGAGTGACCAGCTGTTGAAACCTATGGTAATCATCCATGAGGTGACTTCAGGAGCCTGAATTCCCTATCAAATTGGAAAAGGCCTGGGAGGACAGTCGGGGAAAGGTTTGTCAGGGCCACAGGGACTGAGAGGAGCAGGCAGGACAGGATGCATGCTGGTGGAGTGTCTAGGGACCTTCTCTGTGTACTCCAGACATTCTTGCAGGCCCATATTTCCACAGGTGGGACCATTTAAAAAGGATTCTGAGTGTTCCGGGCCTTTCTAGGCCTTAGTTGCACAGGTTCTGGTTCACACAGTTTCAGGTTCTCCAGAGTTTCAGTTCATGCAGGCGCAATCTCAATCCCCACCCCTCACCTCCCAACCCCGCCCTGCCCCTCACTCAGTCACACATATGCAAATGCCATGCTTGCTTTTCCAGATGCAGAGATGCTTACTTTCTGGGAAGGCTAGCTAGATGTGACCACCCTCCAGTGGAAGCAGGGTCTGAGGGGATGGTGGTGGAGCAGGTTCACCTCGGTGAGTGACTAGTTATTAGGACACAGGGTAGCCCTGGAGATGATGTCTGGAGCCTCACCTCTGCATCAGACTGCAAGCAGGGGGAGGGGGGAGATCTGAGAAAGCTTTGTCAGGACTGCAGGGCCCTGGAGGAGTGTGCAAGACAGCATGTGTTCTGGTGAAGGAAGTCCTGTCCCTTCCAGCCCCTGTTAACTTCAGGTCCCAGCTCAGCCATGTACAACTGCGAGTCCAGGTCACCACCCATGCTGGAATCCTGGATGGGTCTCATCCTTTAGCACCTTGGAGCAGGCTCACACATGCTTGCATGCTCTCCACTGAATCAGAAATCATTCCGTTCAAGGAAACAGGCCCTGCTCAGGTGGGACAAGCCTCTGAGGGAAGCAGCATGGTCACCTAATCTAAGGGTATCCCTGTTCTGAAGTTCTGGTGGTTACAAAATCAGAGTTAGCCTAGGTCCACAGTGCTTGGTGGTGGCACAGAATCACGGGGTGTGAGGGCCTGGTTGTGGTGATTTCTTCAAACCTCCCTTCTGCAAGGGACTAGACAGAATCCCGGGTTCTGCAGATACTAGAAGATGTGTGGGGAACAGAGTGAGGGATGGGGGAGAACATGGAGGGTGCCCATTGCCCCTTGTGTACTCTTTGATAGACACTGGACATCCCTCACCATTTGTGATGTCCACTGGGCCCTTTCACACATGGGAACTGCTAGGCCCAAGCCAGGCATGTGTGACTATTGGGCCCATCTGTTGCAAGAGCACCTCCTAGCCCCACATCATGAGTTTGCATGCTACTCCCAGGCCATCCATTCATCTGTGCCCAGGTGGCCTCAACCAAGGATGGATGCTTGGGCCAGCACAGGCAAGTATGCCTGCTGGGCCAGCCTCTAGTATGTAAACTTGCTGAGGGGCCTCATACAGGGACAGAATGATGCATATTCACCCGCTGGGTGCTCATCCCTAGTTTTGGAAGGTTTAGAAGTGTGGCCTTGTTGGAGGAGATGCATCATTGGGGATGGATTTCGACGTTTCAAAAGCCCATAACATTCCCAGTTAGCTCCCCCTACCCCTTTGCACCATGGCTGTTGTCTCAAAATGTAAGTCTCAGATACTTCTCCAGCACCATACCTCTCTTCTGGGACTCTATCATCTTCTTAACGTCATTTTTAAAGATGATTTTTTCTGTTTCTTCTGTGTTGGGATGTTCAGGTTTTGCTGATGTAGAATCACTAGGTTCTGATAGGGTCATATTTGTCTTTATGTTGTTGACTGTATTTTTGTACTGGCATCTACCCATTTCTTCCTCCACTCAGTGCAGGCAGTGTCTGTGTCTGTGGGGGAGGGCCCTCTTGATCTGATCAATACTCTTGGTCCAATAGGAGCTCTTGGTCTAATTAGGACTCTTGGTGCAATCAGTGTTGATGGAATCTATGTCTCAGCAAGCAGCTCTTAGTCAAATCAGCCCTAGCAGTCTCTGTCACTTGGTCCAATCGGTGCTGGTGGGCTGTATCTCAGGGAGTACTTGCAGTCTCTGAGGGAGGGTGGAGTTTGCAGGAAGTGGGGTTTAAGGGTTACAGGATTGGGTGGGGGATGGTGGTGGTCCCAGCTGTCTGCAGGAGACCTGCCTACTGGCCTGAAACTGGGACTGCAATGGGTGGTGAAGTGGGGGCGCACAGGGTTCTGGCCCAGGGCCCAAAGCCAAGGGGCTAGGGTGTTCAGCTATAGGGAGAGAGACTAACCTCTTGGTCCCAATCAGCTCTGTATCAGGGAGCAGCTGCAGTCTCCGAGGGAGGGTAGAGTTTCAGAGAGGTGGGTTTGAGGGTTACAGGATTTGGTGGGGGATGTGGTGGTCTGAGCTGTCTGCAGGAGACCTCTTAGTCCAAATGGGCACTCATGTCTGGCATTTCTTAAACATTTATTTGTTTTTGTTTTTTAAGTAGGGCTTTTATCATGTGACCAAGTCTGAATGGGAATAACTATGTACCTCCAGCTGGACTCAAACTCCTGGAAAAATGCCTGCTTCATCTGTTGTCCTGTGTCATCCCCTTACTGTGTTTTGCAAGTTATTTAACTGTTTATCACCGGCCTATGTCTTAACAGATCCCAAGTCTTTATTGGAATGATGTAACCTTACCTTCCACAACTATCCCTCTTGTAAAGTACAAGTGTTTTCTAAGTAACCAGCAGGCAAGAGAAGGGATCCTTTTCCACTGAAGAATCAAGTACCTAGAACAAGGAAAGAAAGTTTCACCAAGGGTGTTATGGGCCTTGTATTCAGGGAGTAAGGACCTAACTGGCCTCTAGGAATAACCTAGTATGGGCTACAACCCAGTGAGTTCCTCCCAACATCCCTTGAGACAGAAGTAGGGTGAGCTTTGCAAGTCACAGGCAGGGAGGCAAACTTGTCACAAGTCATCCACCTGTCGAATCAGATACTAAAGAAAGTGACAGGAGTCCATGAGCAGCTTAAGACACACAACTGGAGAGAAAGAACACCAGAGTTGAAAACCAGGTCTTTTCAACTTAGTACANGCTCCCTTTCCTCTAATGTAAGTGGGCTGTTTTAGGCAAGGCTGGTTGATTCTAGACACTTCAGCTGGAGATGCCCACTCATTGCATTGTGCAACTAGACAGTA
>LZPO01066337.1:88638-111539 GCA_001675575.1 Neotoma lepida | reverse complement strand
ATTTTCACAATGACAAAATAAGTTGTTCCTCATGATGAGGTGCATGTTGGTGATGTTTGCATAGCTGCATGGTAAGTAAAATCACTAACAGATGTACCCTGAGTGCTAACTTCAAAAGCGTGAACAATATATCCCAAGCAGAATTTCACCATGGACCTTGAGAACAACAATTCCCATTCATGTTTGTCACCAAAATAGAGAAAAAAAGGGAATAAAGGAAATGGGCTGCCTACCATTGCTCCAACTCACAGACTCAGGTGGAAGTGAAGACTTGGATGGACAGACACTGTGCAGGTGTCTGTCAAGGAAAGGATGGAGGACATGATGAATGCCCCTGAGGTGTTATATTCCATCCTGCCTGTCTAGTATCATGGGCCAAATCCCACCACTTTCATATGTCTGATCTATTCAACCCTACAGAGAAGCACTGCATGTGGGAACCACCACAGTGTACATGTGACCAAATGTGAATATCAAGCTCTGAGAGGAAAGAAGTTGAAAAAGCTTAGAGGACATGAAAGTTAGGGGGATGGGATAGGAGAACCCAGGCATTCTGCCTTCAGTCTCCATTGTGTTCTGTTTTGGGTTTGAGCAACACTGTATGGCTGTGGCTGTCCTAGAACTTCAAAAATAGACCAGAGCAGACAAAAATTCACAGAGATCTCTCTGCCTCTGGGTCTTGCATGCTGGGATTAAAGGTGAGACCTATACACCCAGCTCAGTCTCCATTCCTAATGACTACCTTGTCCTTTGCATGGAAACAGTCATGAGTATGTCCAATCAATGGGTGCTATACGTACTGTGGTGGTCTGAATGAAAATGGCCACCATAGACTCATAGGGAATGGCATTATTGGAGGCATGGCCTTGTTGGAGTAGCTGTGGCCTTGTTGTGGGAAGTCTGTCACTGGGGGATGGGCTTTGAAGTCTCAAAAGCTCAAGCCAGGCCTAGTGGCTCACTCACTGTCTCTTCCTGCTGCCTGAGTATCCAGATGTAGAACTCTCAGCTACCTCTCCAGNACCATGTCTGCCTGCATGCTGCCATGCTTCCCACCATGATGATAATGGGCTAAACTCTGAAATGTAAGCCAGCCAGAATGAAAGCTTTTCCTTTGAAAGGGTTGTCTCACTCATGGTGTCTCTTTACAGCAAGAAAACCCTAACTAAGACACCACAGACACTAACCTTTACATGCGACTATCCCCATTTATAATGAGGTCTCATGGTAAGCCCTGTGCCACAGAACACATGCAACACAGGACACATGGAGAACTGAGTACTGTGCAGGAGGGGGTGGGGAGGTGTTGGTGATGTCCTTGGAAAGAGCATCCTCAAGGGGCTAGAGCTTTTCTTGCTTTCTTGATGATGGCCCTCAACCTTTCTGTCCACGGCTGGCTTACTGAGCCTGGTCTGAGGTTCGGCCTTCAGATGTGTTGATGCTGGGGGTAGGATGCTGAAACTGCTCAACAAACTTCGGAGTTCAATGGATGTCCTTGCTTTGTGGTGTTTGGGTACATAAGACAGATGAAATTGTGGGAGGGAGAAGCCTCTCCTTCCAGAAGTCAATGGTCAGTCTACAGGGCTTCAGGGCAGTGTAGGCATTAGGAACTGAAAACACGGATACCAGGAGAAGGGACAGAGAAAGAAACACTGCTTTGGTTCCTTCAAAACGCCTACCCTGCTGTCCCAACAGGCATCCTTCTAGCAAGACAGTGAATCCTTAAACCCACACACCTCCAGTAATATATTAATGGTGGTATGAGCTCATATACGCACTGTCCAAGTGGGACTGTTGCTTGCCTGATTGGCATCTTTTCCTAGCAGCTACTAAGGGGAGTCCTCTGGGAAGAGGTAGGGACACACACATCTCAGAGGCAGGCTTGTCCCCCTAGGTCCGCACAATGTGGAGTTGACTTCCAAGTAGTCTGGAGAACAAAGAGACACATCTTTAGAACAAAGGATCTCAACATCCCTGGTCCTTGTCTAGGTCTCTTGCATGTGAGGGACATGGAATGCATTGCTTCTTTCAGTTGAGACAACTGAGGGGATCCAGGAAGGAACATCACATTTTAGAGTAAAGTGCACGTGCATAGGAAGAAGTGGCTCACCAGCAAGCTGTTCTTGGGTTCTCTGTCAGCCTGCGGAAACCTTTTGTCCTTCATTGCCTTAGTGCTTGGCTGAGGAAAGGCATTGGGTAGAGCAAACATCAGTGTCCAAACTGGCTTTGTCATGTTCCTAGGCACCTGGGCACCTGATGATGGTGTCTTTCCTGGGTGTTGTGAACCCAAGTGCTTTCCAGAATATAATTTCCAATTTTTCTGATTATATTCTTACATTTCAAAAGTGTGTGTGTGTGTGTGTGTGTGTGTGTGTGTGTGTGTGTTCACAGATGTGCATGCCATGGCACACATATGTGAATATTAGAGAACAACACTGGAGTCTGTTCTCTCCTTCCACCACATGGGGTCCAGGAACGCTACACAGGTCAAAAGGCTTGTGCACACATCAGTTTACCATCTTGTTGTTTCCTGGACTCTGATTTTCATGTGTTCTGTTTCCTAGAATTCCTCTGCTCAGTAAGCATCACAGGAAACCTTTGCACTGTGGACTTAAGAAATACACTGTGACTGGAAACGTGATGGCATTATTACCTGCTGGATGAAGAGACTCACTCCAAATAAAACTCTACTTCCAGTAAAGAATGACTACACTGCATACCTCATTCCAATGTTTATTTCGGTCACAGTTTGGGGGACAGAGAGTCCAAGCAGCAAAGCTTCAGCTCTTTGTAGGAGTGCATATGACAGGGTGACAGGACACTCAGTTGAGACAGAAAATGAGAGAGGATCTGAGGGACCATGACCTCTATCAAATACCTTTAATATTACCATTACTAGTTCTTTGAGGTTGTCATACAATTTGTTTTCATCATCTCCATCCCCTTCCCCCCAACTCTTCACAGATCCACCCAACTTTCTACATTCAACTAAATTTGAAGCCATTTTTTTCTTTTAAGCCCTTGAAGATCAATTTGTGTTGACCAAGATTTCTTGGATGTGTGCAAATCCAAGATCAGCTGCACAAATGAACTCACAGCAGTTCAGACAGCAAGCACAAAACCTGTGGAGGCTCAGGTGAGATCTGTGAAATGCCATTTTGAAAGGTCTGGGAGTCAGCTCAGACACTAAGGGTACTTGCAGCAGAAATATGAGTGCCTGAGTTCAGTGGGAAGAGCCAGGAATGGCAGCTTGCCTTCAGGATCCTAGATCTGGTGAAGTACAGAATGATGGGTGAGTCGGTTGGGATCACGGCCAAGGAAGGCCAGTCTGAATATGAAGTTCAATCCCCTGTAAATGCTGTCTCCATGAACAAGGTGACCAACGCCTGAAGCATGTGTGGAAGTCGTAACCAATACACATTTCCTCTTGGGCACATGTACACACCCCCACAAATAAACATGTATCTGCTCACATAAAACACCCACAGAATAACACAGACATACATAGAAGACCTTCTGATGGCAAACTGGCCTTAACTTCACTTCTTCACCTAGAGCCCCACCTCTAAGCATCTCACCAACTCCTGTGGCTACTCCTGAGAGAACATTGTTCTATCCTGTGAGCATTAGGGGAGACATTCAACCACAGCCATCATTTCTGTGTGGTATAGGATATTCACGGAGAGCATGACCAAGAGATGGAGAGAGACAGAAAGACAGAACACAAAATAAAACGCAAAGCTTGCTACTCTGCAGCCATCAGACTCTTCTTTGAAGTGACCCAGTGGCTTGTGGCATCTTATTTAAACAATTTAGAGACTGACTCCTAATGACCCCTGGAATTGCTCACCAACTTGTCAGTCTCAGGAGAGATGGCTGAACTTTTCAGATCCAATAATCCAGATCACAGTTACTGTACCTCAAGACAGAGATCTGGAGTTCCTTTTGGCTCTTTGTGCAAGAAGGACTTCCCACTGGCAGTGGACAGCCCCTGACCATGCTGACACTTTGGGGGACTTGAAGGCAATAGCAAAGGAGGATAATCCACTAGAGTCCCCAGGGTAAAGAGCTGCTTTTCTTCTTACTGGAAGCTGCTCTCACCTTAGAGTATGGTGTGGGGACAGGGACAGCTCATCCAGGGCAAAGGGACATGTATCTTCTAAACTCCCTCTCCCTGCTCTTGCCTCACTCCTTTTCCCAGGCTAGGCAGCCTTTGCTGCCAGTCTTCAGAAGAGGAGGGAGCAGAATGCATGGCTAGGATGCTTGGTTGCCCTGCTACTTTCTCTTCCCAGCCAAGCTTCCTCATCCAAGAGATCCTCAGTCAGCCACCACGTTTTTTCTCTTCTCCTAGGCCATTGTGTCGCTATTCCCTCTCATCTAATCTGTGGGTGAGAGGGTCCTCCTTTTCCTGAGAATCCCCAGAAAGTTGTAGTCCTTCAGGAATCTGTGTGCTGAGACTGGTTCTCACCCCTCCCTAATAGGGAGGTCCTGTATTGCCCTGATGGCCCCCTTCAGTGAGAGTATATTGTAGTTCTGGCAGAAAGCAGTTGGTTCTTGAAACCTCTACCTGTGCTACCCCATGCCCAGGTTATAGTCTCCAAATCTGGTCTCATTTTGATGCTCAGAGTCTGAGAAAAGAAAAAAAGAATCACTTTCCTTTGGGCCATAGTTTGTCCTTTATACCTGCTCCCAGCCCAAGAACACTGAACTTCTAGTAACACACTAACACGTTAACCTCTAATTATGTCTCAATTCTACTTCCTCTGTGGTAATTCATGATATGACTGTGAGATTTCTCATATTCATACTTCCATTGCCTAGGAACAAGACTCACGGGAATGACAGATGCCATATATACCTCACCAGGTTCCCCACACTGTCACCCCTCTGTCCTAGAGCTAGCCCCAGAAGACATCCTTGATGACCCATTCTTTGTACCCATGACTCCCTGTTTAACATCCAACTACTCTGGCTCACCTCCCCCTTGCCCATCAAGTCTCTTGCCCATCAGCCTCAGGGTTCCCTCCTCTTTCTTGCCTCCCTCCTCACAGAGCTTACTTTCTGCTCCCCCTTCCTACACCGATGAACACCTTCCTTCACAAACTTGCTCAGAAGCATGGGGAACTCAGGGAAGGCTTAAATCCCTCCCCCATGAATACACCCTCTACTTTGGCAGGTGGCTAAAAGGGTTCTTGGCACACTCCAGGTACAGGATGCTATGAATGACCTGTTCCCAAGAGCATCCATGCTGTGATCTCTCCACATTCCCCGATGAATCCCCAGAGCTCACTGTGGTGTTTAAGCAAATATAGCAAGATCTCTACACCATCCTGAGTATTTACACGATGAAGGGTCCCTTGCCTTGTCTTCATCATGCACCTGGGCTAGTGTGGGTCAACTACAACTGGCCAGGCTCCAGCACTGTTCTTGAGAGAAAATCCCATGGATGATATCTGACCACTGAGGGAAACAGAACAGAGATAGCACTCCCTGACAGTATCTGACTATTTGTCCATTAGACAGATTCCATCAGGGTGCACATTTGTGGTCCAAAGCCCTTCAAATTCAGTTGAGCCTCATTTCACAGTCATAATTTCTTCAGATCTTCCTTGGGTTCCATTAACTAAGTTTGTCCCACTTTCTGTTAGGCCAATCCTGAGGAAGTGCAGTGTGCCAGGGGTAATGGTAAAGAAATCCAAAAGATGCTCAAGAAGCTCTGTGAACATAATAAAATGCAGAGGGCCTGGCAGTTGACAGTAGCATGTGCTGTTCTTACTGGGAACTGAGGACTGGAAATCGATTCCAGAAAACCTAATGGAGTGGTACTGGACTGGGCACTTCAGACACTAGACACAGAGGTTTAGCATGAACTGTTTAGGGGGCCCCCAGGCAATGGGATCAGGATCCATCTCAGGTGCATGAGCTGGATTTTTGGAGCCAAGTGCCTATGGCAGGATACCTGGTGCAGCCTTGGTGCAGGGAGGAGAGTCTTGGACCTGCCTCAGCTGAATGTACCATGCTCTGGGGACTCTCCATGGGAGACCTTGCTGTGGAGGAGGTGGGAATAAGGCAGTGGGATTAGGGGGAAGGCTAAGAGTTGAGAGGATGGCGGAGAGGGGGTTCTGTGGTTGGTAAGTAAAATAAATAGAAAATCTTTTAATAAAAGAAAGAAAGAAAGAAAGAAAGAAAGAAAGAAAGAAAGAAAGAAAGAAAGAAAGAAAGAAAGAAAGGAAATCTCATGGGGTCACCCCAAAAACGTAAAGAAGCCTAGCCCTTCTACTTACATGCAGATCCAATTCCCCCCCCAAACACACACCCCTACATACACAAATTGAAATAAGAGGTTTTTAAAAATTGGTATTCTCTTGGTTCAGTATGTGTCCAATATACTCCAAACATCATTACCTTTATGTCACGTTTTTTTTTCTTTTAAGGAAAATAAATTTGTTTCTCATATAATATATCCTGATTNTGGCTTCCCCTTCCTCTACTCCTCCCAATTCCTCCTGACCTTCCCTNTCCTCNAGATCCACTCTCTTTCTACATCTCATTGGAAAAGAACAGTCTTCTAAGAGAAAACAACAAAATAATGAAATAACAAAATAAAATAAAATAAATTGAAGCCAAAACTATCATATCAAAGTTGGGTGTGGCATTCCTACACCTACACTCTTGGGAAGAGTCCCAAGAGCAGGCACAAGAGTCAGAGACCTCCATATTCTCACAGTCAGGAGTCCCATATAAATAGTATGCCAATGGGTATAATACCTATCCAGAGGACCTGGTGTAGATCCAGGTAGGCCCTGTGCTTGCTGTTTCAGTCTCTGTGAGCTCCTATGTGCCTTGCTTAGTTGATCTAGTGGGACTTGTTCTGCTAGTGTCCTCCATTCCCTCTGGCTCTTACTATCTTTAGCCTCCTGGGATTTCCTGAGCCCTGATGGAAGAGACTTGACAGAGATTTCCAATTTGGATTCTCTCTCCACATAACATCTTGCTGTGGATCTCTGCATCTGTTCCCATCTGCTGCTGGAAGAAGCCTCTCTGATGATGACTGGATAAGGCACTGATCTATGACAATCACAGAATATCAGTAGAACATATTTTATTGAGGTTTTTAGACCAGTACTGTTTGGTTTTACCCTAGGTCTCTGGGCTATCTAGTCTCTGGTTCTAGGTTATCTAAGTAGTGTCATGTGTGAATTCCTTCTCGAGTGGTGGGCCTGAAGTCAAATCAGACATTGGTTGGCTACTCTGACATTTTCTGTGCCACCATTGCCCAAGCATATTTTTCAGAGAGGACCGATTGTAGGTCAGTGGCTTTGTGGCTGGGTTGGATTCCACATTTCTCTTTCATTGGTCCTCAGAGTACCTTCTCATACCAAAGAGACCAGAACATAAGGGTGAAAGTTCCTTGTAGGCAGCAGTTCAACTTCTCCATGTTCAATGAGTTGTGTGTCCTCAGCAGTGGGACCCACTGTCAGTTTTCAGAGTGCAACCCTTTGTCTTAGAATCAGCCTGGGTTGAAGATTTCCATGGGATCCCCTTGGCCAGAACTCAATTGAATGCAACCCAGTCCCTCCACTGGAAGTCTTGGCTGGCTTCAAGAGATGACCAGTTGCAACTCAGTATCCACCCTTCCATACTAGGAGTCCTCCTTAGAATCATCTTCATAGATTCCAGCAAGGATTCAGTGCACTAGATTTCTATACCACTCACCAAGTGCCCCTCCCCCAATCCAGCCAATTCTTGCCCACTCTCTCCCTCCATTCCCCACCTAATTCCTCACCCTCATTACTGTCCACCTACACCCAGTCCTATTTTAAAATCTATATTTGCCCCTTCCAGGAGATCCACGCATCCTCACCTAGACCTCTCCTCTTTACCTAACCTCTCTGGGTCTATGGATTGAATCTTGTTGATCATTTACTTTTGTTTGTTTTGTTTTTTTTGAGACAGGATCTCACTGTGTAGCTCTGACTGTCCTAGAACTCACTATGTAGACCAGGATGGCCTGGAACACACAGAGAGCCACTTTGAGTTCTTTATATATTTTGGAGATCAGCCTTCTGTCAGTTGTGGTGTTGGTGAAGATCTTTTCCCATTCTGTAGGCTGTCATTTTTTCTTATTTACTGTGTCCTTTGCCTTACAGAAGCTTGTCAGTTTTAGGAGGTCCCATTTATTAATTGTTGTTCTCAGTGGCTGTGCTACTGGTGTTATATTTAGGAAGTAGTCTCCTGTGCCAATGCATTCAAGACTACTTCTTCCCTTCTCTGCTATCACGTTCAATGTAACTGGATTTATATTGAGGTCTTTGATCCACTTGGACTTGAGTTCTACACAGGGTGATAGATATGGATCTGTTTCCATTCTTCACATGCTGGCATCCAATAATGTCAACAATATCTGTTAAAGATGCTTTATTTTTTCCATTGTATAATTTTGGCTTCTTTGTCAAAAATCAGGTGTTCATAGGTTTGTGGATTTATGTTGCTGTCTTGGATTTGAGTCTATTGATCCACTTCTCTGTTTTTTGGTTTTTTTTTGTTTTGTATTTGCCAATACAATGCTATTTTTATTACTATAGCTGTATAGTAGAGCTTAAAGTCGGGGATGGTGATACCTCTGGAAGTTCCTTTATTATACAAGATTATTTTAGCAATCCTGGGTTTTTTTGCTTATCCATATGAATATGATCATTAGTCTTTCCAGGTCTGTGAAGAATTATTTTGAATTTTTCATGGGGATTGCATTGTATCTGTAGATTGCTTTTGGGAAGGTTGCCATTTTTACTACGTTAGTCTTATCGATCCATGAGCATGGGAGATACTACCATTTTTGATATTTTCTCCAATATCTTTATTCAGAGACTTAAAGTTTTTGTCATACAGGTCTCTCACATGTTTGGTTAAAGTTAACCTAAGATATTTTATGTTATTTGTGGCTAGTGTAAAGGGTATTGCTTCTCTGATTTCTTTGTCAGCCCATTTATCATTTATACATAGGAGGGCTACTGATTTTTTTTAATTAATCTTGTATCCTGCCACATTACTGAAGGAGTTTATCAGCTGTAGGAGTTCCCTGGTAGAATTTTTGGGGTCACTTATGTATACTATCATATCATCTGCAAACAGTGAAAGTTTGACTTCTTCCTTTCCAATTTATATCTCCTTGATCTTCTTTTGTTACCTTATTGCTCTAGCTAGAACTTCAAGTACTATATTGGATAGCTATTGGGAGAGTGGACAGCCTTATCTTGTTCCTTATTTTAGTAGAATCATTTTGAGTTTCTCTCCATTTAATTTGATGGTGGCTGTCAGCTTGCTGTAAATTGCCTTTATTGTGCTTAGGTATTTTCCTTGTATTCCTAATCTCTCCATGACCTTTATCATGAAGGGATGTTGGATTTTTTGAAGGCTTTTTCAGCATATAATGAGATAAATATGTGTTTTTTCTTTCAGTTTGTTTATATAGTAGATTACATTGACAGATTTTCCTAAGTTAAACCATCTTTGCATCTTTGGGATGAAGCATTCTTGATCATATTAGATGATTTTTTTGATGTGTTCTTGGATTCGGTTTGCCAGTGTTTTATTGATTATTTTTGCATCAATGTTCATGAGGAAGATTGGATCGTAATTCTCTTTCTTTGTTGCACGTATGTGTGCTTTGGGTATTAGGGTAACTGTAGATTCATAAAAAGAGTTTGATAATGTTCTTTCTGTTTCTATTGTGAGGGACTATTTAAGGAGTATTTGTATTATCTCTTCATTGAAATTATGATAGAATTCTGGGCTGAAAAGATGTGCTGTGCTGCAAGCTGAAATATATAAAGTAGGATTTCAGCTGATTATGACAAAGTTAATATCTTGAAGAAGCCAAGGGCCTTCCAGAGGTCAAACTAAGGCTCAAGGAGTCTTGGTGATATTGACTTTTGATTATTAGCCATGTCCTGCTATGAATTTCTTGCATGCTATTGTAGCTTTTCCATCATTCTTTGGGCACAATTTCCCTTCTATTAAAGGAATGTCAGAGATACCTTCTGAGCAGTAACACAGTCAGGATCCCTAATTGTCATTAGCAGCACATGGCCAGGACAATCCTCAGAGTGATGAAGGTATCTTATCAGTGATACCTCTGTACTCTCTAAGAACAGACTCAAGCATCCAAGGTGAAATGAAACCACACCTGTTTCCTAGGTCTGGTGGATAGCTTTATTTCTTGTGAAATTTAAGGTGAGACCCTCCTTTCTTACAGCCTTACTAACTTTATAGACCCATGACTTCTCACCTAACTATTTCTAGGAATGTAGGTTGAGCACATAAATTCCCCTTTTGATATACTAACCAGTTATTAGCACTCAGTGTTGACCTCCTCCTTTTCCACTCCCCTTTTGGGTTGTAAAAGAAATCCTGATGGTCATTGCCTGAGGAAAATTCTTACCTGCCTTTATGACCCCATAAGAATTCAAGCCTGGTGACCTTGCCTTAGCTAGAGCACTGATATTGCATGGGTATATAAATGTAAACCTCAGAGACTGAGGAGGATTTTTGAGGAATTTTACTGGAGAACTTGGAGGTATAAGGACAGAGAGGAAGATAGGACTGTAGTACGTGAGGAAGCTAAGGAAGATGAAGAAGAGCCAGATGGGAAAATATTGGATGGGTAAGAACAAGAGAAGAAAGACCAAGATGACACAGAACTAAGATGAGAGGATTCAGATAGAACTTAGAGCAGACAGCAGATAAGATAGAGAGAAATCAGGCAAGAAAAGAGCTAGGAATGAGAGCAGAATAGAAGCTATGAAGAAAACTGGCACACAATAATAAAGTGTATGGACTAAGGAGTTTTGTGTACATAGATTCATTTCATTTCATCAAAGATTCAATTATCAGCTGGTTGTAGATGCTTCCCGGACCCTAGGAGGGGACTCTTGAGGGGCTAGATCCCTCTTAGTCCCCGTTAGCCCTGGGCTCTTTTTGGTTGGGAGATATTTAATGGCTACTTCTATTTCCTTTGGGGTTATAGATCTATTGAACTTGTTTATCTGGTCTTGTTTTAATTCTGGTATGTGGTACCTATCCAGAAAATTGTCCATTTATTTTTAGATTTCCAATTTTGTGGAGTATAGGTTTTTGAAGTATGACCTAGAGATTCTCTGGATTTCTTGTTTATATGACCCCTTTTCATTTCTGAATATATTAATTTGGATATTCTCTCTTTGCCTTTTGGTTAGTTTGGATAAGGGTTTGTCTATCTTCTTGATTTTCTCAAAGAACCAACTCTTTGTGTTATTGAGTCTATGTATTATTCTATTTGCTTCTATTTTATTGATTTCAACCATCAATTTGATTATTTCCTGTCATCTACTACTCCTGGGTGAGTTTGCTTCTTTTTGTTTTAGAGCTATCAAGTGTGCTGTTAAGTCAATAGTGTGAGATTTCTCCACATTCTTTACATAGGTATTTAGTGCTATGAACTTTCCTCTTAACAATGCTTTCATAGTGTCCCATAAGATTGGGTATGTTGTGCATTCATTTTCATTAAGTTCTAGGAAGTCTTTAATTTCTTTCTTTCTTCCTTGACCCAGTGGTAATTCATTTGAGAGTTGTTCAGTTTCCATGAGCTTGTAGGCATTCTGTAGTTTGTGTTGTTGTTGAACTCTAGCTTTAACACATAGTGATCTGATAAGATTCAGGGGGTTATTCTATCATTTTTATATCTGTTGACATTTGCTTTGTGACAGCGTATGTGGCCAACTTTAGAGAAGTTCCATGAGGTGCTGAGAAGAAGGTATATTCTTTTCTGTTATGGTGAAATGTTCTGTAGAGGTCTATTAAATCCATTTGAGTCATAACATCTATTAGTTCCCTTGTTTCTCTGTTAAATTTTTGTCTGGCAGACCTGTCCATTGGTGAGAATGAGGTGTTGAAGTATCCCACTATTAAGGTGTGGGGTTTGAGGTGTGATTTATTTAAGCTTTAGCAATGTTTCTTTTACAAATGCATGTGCCCTTGTATTTGTGGTATAGATGTTCAGATTTGGGAATTCATCTTTATGGATTTTTCTTTTGATGAATATGAAATGTCCTTCTCCATCTCTTTTGACTAATTTTAGTTTAAATTCTATTTTGTTAGATATTAGGATAGCTACACAAGCTTGCTTCTTTGTTTGTTTGTTTGTTTGTTTCTTCTGGTGCCATATTGCTCTTTATGTTGTTGAATGTATTCTTACACTGGCATTTATCTATCTCTTCCTCCAATTGGTACAGGTGGAGCTTGTGCCTCTGGGTACCACTCTTCCTCCAATAAGTGCAGGTAGAACCAGTGCCTTGGGTATCCGTCTTCCTCCAATCAGTGCAGGTGAGGTCTGTGTCTCCAGGGGTCACTGATGCAGTGGAGGACCATGATGGTGGGGTAAGGATGCTGCTGCCTGGTCCCTGGGGGTGAAGTTCAGCTTCAATTTTAGTCTTTATGTGGTTTAGATATCAGGATATCTGTGGCCTTATATAATGAATTGGGAAACATTCCTTCTGTTTGTACTTTACAGAATAATTTGAAGAGCGTTGGCTTTAAGTATTTTTGAAAGCCTGATCAAAGTCTGTGCAAAAACCATTCAAATATGAGCTTTTTTTTGGATTGGGAGATTTTAAATGACAGCTTCTATTTCGTTTTGGGAAGCAATGACTAAAGATCGTTGACTCTTGTTTTTTTGTTATTTATGGTGGTACAGCACGTGTGTGTGTGTGTGTGTGTGTGTGTGTCCCTTCCTTTGATTTTGCTGGCATAAGATTACTTATTTGCTGTGTTTTCATGGGTGTAATAGCCTTGCACGTTGGAAGTTTCTTTATAACACCTTCTGTAGCACTAGATTTGTAGATAGCTGTTGTTTAAATTTAATTTTATCATGGAATGTCTTATTATCTTTATCTGTGGTGATTGAAAGTTTCTCTGGGTACAGTAGTCTGGGCTGTCTGGGCTGGCATCTGTGGTCTCTTAAGAGTCTGTAGCACATCTGTCTAGGCCCTTCTGGCTTTTAGAGCCTCTATTGAGAAGTCAGGTATAATTCTAACAGGTCTGGCTTTGTATGTTACTTGGTCATTTTCCCTTGTCGCTTTTAGTATTCTCTCTTTGTTCTGTACAGTTATTGTTTTGATTATTATTATTGTTGTGATTATTATGTGGTGAGTTGACTTTCTTTTGCACTGCAACCTACTTGGTGTTCTGTTGGCTTCTTGTACCACTATAGGCATCTCCCTCTTCATGGTAGGAAATTTTTTTCTATAACTTTATTAAAAACAATTTCTGGACCTTTGAGCTGGGTTTCTTCTCCTTCCTCTCTACCAGGAATTCTCAACCTGTGAGCCGTGACCCCTTTTGGGAGGTGGTGGTCAAAAGATCCTTTCACAGGGGTCACATATCAGATGTCCTGCACATCAGATATCTACACTATGATACCTAACAGTAACCAAATTGCACTTATGAAGTAGCAATGAAATAANGTTATGGTTGTGGGTCACCACAACANGAGGAACTGTATTAAAGTGCAACAGCATTAGGAAGTTTGAGAACCACTGCTCTATACCTATTATTCTTACTCTTAGGTTTAGTCTTTTCATAGTGCACCAGATTTCCTGGATGGCTTGTGTCAGGAGACTGTTTTTTTCCAGGCAACGTTTTCTTTGACCAATGTATCCATTTCTTCTCTATTACCTTAAATGCCTGAGGTTCAGTCTTTCATCTCTTGTCTTCTGATGGTGAAGCTTGTCTCTGTAGTTCCTGTTGGATTTCCTGAATCTTTCATTTCCACAATTCTCTCAGTTTGGGTTTCTTTATTGATTCTTTTTCCAGTTTCAGATCTTGCACAGTTTTATTCATTTCTTTCCACTATGTGTGTTTCCCTGGATTTCATTAAAGGATTTATTCAGTTAATCTTTAAGGAAATCTGTCTTCTTCATACAAGCTGTTTCAAGATATTTTTCTTGTGCTTCAGCTATGTTTGAATATTCAGGGCCTGTGTGGAAGAATTGCTGGGCTCCAGCTGAGACATGTTGTCTGGGTGCTATTGATTGTGTTTATACACTGGCATTGAGGCATCTGCCTTTGAGAAGATTGCAATTCCAGATGCTGACATCTGGTGTTGTCTTCACTGGGTGAGTGTTTTATTCCTTGATGTCTGTTTCCTCTCTGATTTTCAGAGAGTGTTATGGCTATGTGTTGCCTGATTTCCTGGCCTGTTTAGCTGGTGTCTTCCCAGGGAATGCCTACTGGTGTTGGAGGTTGGGATACTGGATGAGTTGGGGAAAGAAAGGTTGGAGGAGGTCTTTCTGATCTGTTAGGGATAGAGTCAGAGAGGAAAGGGAGACCACAGCAGTTTCCAGCTGCAGAGCTGGGGATGAGACTGGGGGGATCATATCTCAGGAGCAGTAAGAGAGGTTTGGGTATGCCTTCAGCCTACTTGTTGGCCTTGGACGTATTGCCCTTGTGTCAGCAGGGGTGCCTGCTGGAGTGAAGTGCTGAACCAAAGCAACAAGTTTGGGGACTGATGTTGGAAGCAGAGGCTTTGTACAAGAGCAACAAGTATGGAGACGAATATTGGAAGGGGAAGCTCTGTGTGAAACCCAGTATATGGAGATGGGGGCGCAGGGAATGCAGTCATGGATTTTCTGCTGTAGAACTGGGGAAGAGACTGGGGATTGCATCTGGATGAACACACAGAGACGACAAATCTGCAGGCAGCTTTTCTGCTACGTTGTTTTCTGACAGCCATGGCCTGTGGATTAGCAGAGGTTGCCTGCTGGAGTGGGAGGACTGGATACAGCCTTGTGGTTGGGGGAGGAAATCTAGGCAGGGATGAACTGTGGAATCCATAGGGGTTCTGGGGGGAAAAGGGAAGGCTCCAGCTGGTGTCCTATTGCAGCATCAGGGACCAAACTGGGAGGTTGAATCTGGGGGAACAGAAAGAGAGGAAAAAGCCTGCAGGCAGCCTAGCTTTTTCTCTTATGTCACAGTTTTTGAATCCAAAGAATGTTAATGTCTTCTTGCCTGAATGGAAAACAACATTCTTCCAAGCACTTGAAACATTGTTCCAGCTTTCCTAGACTGGAGAGTTTTGAGTCAGGGTGGGAGTAGGCCGTGTCTCATAATCGAGAGTTCAAGAGGACAGTTTTGGTATTGGCCAGTGCTGTCCATACATGGTGATTCATCTGTCAGGACTCATTGAGACCCTGAGACCTAATTTTCCTCCTCACCTTCTCTCTGCCATGGGAGGCATGGAGATACAAACATCCCTGCTGTGATCAGAGCTCAGAGTAACCCCTCCAGCCACAGCTACTTCAAATTCGAGACTCAGCTAATCATCCCAGGACCACTTAAGAGATGAGAGGTGAGAGATGATCCAGCCTATGCTGGGCAGAAGGGTATATAAAAGGGTTTGGTGACGACACGGTCATTCTGCTAATACTGATATATGCTTTGAGCTTAAAGAGAGGAATATATGGGGGAAACAGTCAAGGAATATCCATAATTAAGCCATCCAGAGCAAAGGTCAAGCTGAGCATGTCTTGCTCAATTCCAGTTCTGTAAAACTGCCTGCAGAAATCGTTATACTGCCACCCCTCCAGGACATGGGTCTGACTCCTCCAGGATGTGTAGCCTTGCCATCATGTATAACTGGTCTCAAGTGTGTGTGGAAGCATCCCTCTGCTGTGGGGCTCTTCCTAGAATCCAGGGTGAATAGAGGTTTAGAAAAATGACTCAACTTGGGCCTTTAGCCTTGATGGGAGCAAGGACAGGGTTAGGTGAAAATGGCTCTTTGAGAAGATCAGTCCTTGAGTGACTATCATAGGTATGCAGAGTAAGGCAGTGGTCTGAAACAAAGGAAAGAAGACAGACAGGAAAGGAATGCTGAGATGCCAGGCTTTTGTCCTTGTAGTTATCTTGTGGGCCCAAGTGAGGATTTGATGCTTTTTATCCCCTTCCTTCAGAATCCAAAACAGCTTCTTAGTGCCTATTATACCCCCAGGCCCTGGGACAGACAGTGGGCTCCAAGGAGGAGAAGGATGCTGGCCCAGGCACAGAGATCTGGATTGCCTGTGACCAGGGAAAAGGGTGTCACTATAAGTACAGCTTCTGTGCCAGTCCATAATTTTTATTCTATATAACTCCCCACTTTTAGGCGTCATGTGCTAAGTCATTTAAAGTGGTACATTGTGAGTGAAGCTGTCACAGACAGGTTTTCCATGTCCATCATTGGAAATGAGACATTTGCTGTCATGAGTGGGTGTTACCTTCAGAGGATACCAGTGTAATGGCTGAGGCCTCCTCATGTCTCTGAGTGGCACTCCAGAAGCTGTCAGGCAGAGAGATGGTTCTCTCCTTCCTGGAAACTCACATCGAAAAGGCATCCAGCCTTTCCAGCAGAGTGAGAATTCTTAGATGTGCAGCTTTATTTGCCTGAAGATCCCATCTGGACTGGGGACTGATTAAAACCATGATGGCCAATGATGATGATGTGGTTGGTGCCCTGCACAGAGTTTTTCTCGGGCCATTTGAATCACATCTGGTGCCGTTCTTCCCTCTTCACCCACTCCCTTGGCACCTTGTTCATAAAGAGTAATGGGAAGTGGAAAGCATGATGTGGGTGATGTGGAGCCGATTCTTCACTGTACATTTCACACTGAGAGCAAGGGATGTATTCCCAGAAACCAGCAGGCTCTGCTGGCACTGAGGCAGAGTCCCTGTCTCTTATACACATCTAGATGTGTATAAGAGACAGTTCTGCGGGTGTAATGGCTGAGGCCTCCTCGTGTCTCTGAATGGCACTCCAGAAGCTGTCAGGCAGAGAGATGGTTCTCTCCTTCCTGGAAACTCACATCGAACAGGCATCCAGCCACTCCAGCAGAATGAGAATTCTCAGATGTGCAGCTTCATTTGCCCGAAGATCCCATCTGGACTTGGGAATAATGTGTTGCTCTGATTGGTTGATAAATAAAGCCTGTCTCTTATACACATCTAGATGTGTATAAGAGACAGGTATTAGACTTTAGATATAACTCTTACAGAAAAACTGGACATGAGCATGTGTGGGATGTCTTCCCATATTCTGTGAATATGTGTTGCCCTGATTGGTTGATAAATAAAATGCTGATTGGCCAGTAGCCAGGCAGGAAGTATAGGTGGGATAAGCATACAAGGAGAATTCTGGCTGTCTCTTATACACATCTAGATGTGTATAAGAGACAGGGTCTGCTGTGGGATGTCTTCCCATATTCTGTGAATATGTGTTGCCCTGATTGGTTGATAAATAAAGCTACATTGGCCTATGGCAGGGCAGGGTGGAGTCAGGTGGGAAAATCCAAGGAAGATAGTGGGAGGAGAAAGGAGAGGAAAGAGACGCTGTGAGCCACCGCCAGGAGAACCAAGATGTGAAAGTACCAGTAAGCCATGAAGCCTAGTGGCCACTTATAGATAAAGAGAAATGGGTTTAGTAACAAGAGCTAGGTAGCCAGGAGTCTGAGCCATTAGGCCATACAATTTGTAAATAATATAGGCCTGTGTGTGTTTACTTGTGTCCTATCAGCTGAGGGACCGGGCAGCACACAGGAAAATCTCTGACTACAGTGGTCTCTGTATAGCAGGCACCCTCTGTGTGTTGCTGCATCACTCCTTGCATGACTATGAGTGAAACAGATGAAGAGGACAATGAGTGGGTGAAAGTGCAATTGGCAAGTCATCTAGACGGTCTGGATGCCTTTTGGACAGTGAGAGCAGTGGAGGACTGTGAGGCAATGGGCCAGTCCAGTAGATGATGGAGACTTTCAAAGATTATCGAAACTAGATAAGACAGACATTCACAAATGCTTGGCGAGGGTGAGTTCAAGTTTGTGCACAGAGTGTCCATGGTCCTTGGAACTATCAGGTAAGAGTGGACTGGGAGGACACTAGAAACTGAGGACCATCTATATCCAAGATGGAGGTGCAGATGTGGAGCTGGGAGTCAACAGTAGATGGCGACACAGTACAGCAGTTAAGACTCAACATGCCTAGGTTTGCATGGAGGTTCCAGGACCTGTCTGTCAAATCCTTTACTGGGTACAGCATGTCAAAGCCCTCTGTGCCTCCTCCATTTCACAGTCTCAATGGGAGAGATGGGGACAAAAAGGTGACCATAACACCATAATGCGGCTGCCATCACTTAGTGAACCATAATATTGCCCTTTGTAGATGATGATTGGCTCTACAGAGATTCTGTTTTGTGGAGGAAAGGGCTAAGCAGAAGGGCAGAGGGGGACCAGTGAGGACTATGGAGCAGGTGAGTATAGGCTGGGTACAATGGTGTTCATGTGTGCCCTGCTTTGAAGAAACCCATTATTTCTGTTCTTATGAACCCCTTTTGGGGCTGGGACTGCATTTCATTTGACAGAGATGCCTAAGATGCAGGAAGCCTTTGGATTGATCCCAAGCCTCACATAAAATTGGTGTGGTGGCCCAGGCCTCTAATCCTGGCACTTCGGATGTGGAGGCTGGAGGATCGGAAATTCAAGATCATCCTGGCTAGAAAGGGCATTTGAGGCCAGATTGAGCTACATGACACCAGGAATTCCGAACCCTGATAAATATACAAATTCAACACATTTCAATGAGTACATAGGTGTTCACACTGACATACACCTTTCCTTGAGCAGCAAGCTGCTGCTTGCATCTGCTTGATGACTCATGTAAGGCACACTGAGCAGTGTCCATGTGTTCCTCTTAGAACCAGACCTAAACAAGCAAATGGAATTAGTGATGTGTGGTGGACGCTGACAGAAAGGCGATCCCAGCCTGTCACACAGTGGTTCTCACTCCTTTTCAATGGGCCTAACCATGGACACTTCCCCCCTACACCACCACCCTGAGGACAGAGTTTAGGAACAGTTGTTCCCTCCCTCCATTGTTAGTTCACTCTCAGAACCTTGGAAACTCACTGTCATCCCAAAAGAAAACAAAGCTATTTGAAAGCAAGAAAAAGAAACGGGTTAGGGTTCTCTTACCTCACAAAATTATCTGGAAAAGAAAACACTCTTCCCCTCGAGATGCAGATCAGGAGGTGTTCAAATATGAATGTCACTACTGTCAGAAGTGTGTGGAGAACACATCCGGGGTCTACAGGGTCTCTTTATTTAATTCTTTTCTCAAGTCCTAGGTCGACTACATCATTTGCATCATCTTTATTTTGTGTCTTCTTGGTCATCTCCTTTGTGTTTATTCTCTTTCAGCTCTTTCTTCTTGATTTTATTGTGATGTTTCTTTACATCTTCTTTAAACTCTTTGAATTATTTGATGAAGTTTATGATTTTCTTTTAAATTCCNCGTTCTGGTGTTAGTCTAGGTAGTTCTCATTGACCAAAAATTTCTAAGGAATTGGTATGCTTTAGAGAGGAGATACTGGCTTGACCTTTCATATGGTTCATATTTTTGTGATTAGATCTGGGCATGGGGAGTTCTTTTGTTAGTTCTATGTCTGATATGGACAGAGTAGGTTATTGCAGAAGAGAGGGTGTGAGGGCATGTTGGAACTCTGGGTTGGAAATGGCTTATGTGGAATGAAGTCTTGTGGACAGAGGGGACTGGGCTGGTGGTGATAGATTTGGGTTGATAGATTGTATGTGGCATGAAAGAGGCCTACGGGTTGGGGGAGTAGGTGGGGTAGATCCTGGCCAAAGCCTAAATATTGGCTCTGGTAAGTCAGGGGTGACCTAACTAGGCTAGGACATTGGATGTGGGACCTGGGCTTGATCTGGCGGGTTGGGAGTGTGCATGAATGGGAGGGTCAGGCACAGTCACCAGGCTAGACCCTAGAGAAGGATGTGCAGGATCTGGCTGGGTGCAGATGTTAGATGTGGAGAGGGAGGGGGCTATGGGTTGGGAAGGCAATGGTTTTACATTTTTAAGATGCTTTTACCCTAATTTCTGTTTAGTGGCTGCAATGGTTTATACTCCCAACAACAATGTATAAGGTTTCCCATTTTCTTGCACCCTCCAAGATTTGCTGTGTTTTCTTGACTATAGTTATTCTGACCAGAGTAAGATGAAATGTCACAGTAGTTTTAATTTTCATTTGTTTAATGGCTAAAGATGTTGAACACTTAAAGAATATCTACTAGCCATTTGTATTTCTCTTTCAATAACTGTTCAGTACATTGGCCCATTTTATTAATTGGCAGATGTTTATGTGCATATTTTTAATTTTTAAAGTTTTTATATATTCTAGATACTAACTCCCTGTCTAAGGGAAAGGTGGCAATTTTTTTCTACCATTTTGTAGGTTGCTGTACATTCTGTTAACAGTTTCTCTACCCAAAGAATTCTACATCTTAGCACAGAGGTAATCACACACCCATAGCTGTTGCTACTACTTTCCCAGTTACAAGGAAATGGAATTAAGTTTAGGTGTCCATCAACAGATGAACGAATAGGGAAAATGTGGTTCATAAACACAATGGAATTTTATTCATCTAGAAAGGAAATTGAAATTTTCAGGAAAATTGATGGAACTGAAAATCATTTTATTATATGTGGCAAGCCAGACTCAGAAAGACAAAGAATGCTACTCCATGTTGTCTCTCACGTGTGGATTCTAACTTCTAATTATTAAATATGTGTATCTAGGTGGGAGTAAATATAAGTAAAGTCTAGGAATCCAGGAAGGGCACNATGTGGCTGGAAATAAGAAGCTGTAAGGGAAGGTGATGGGAAGGATCATAGAGCACATAAACCATGAAAGTGCACGGAGGATTACTGGGTCCAGATGGGTCCTTGTGTGAGAGGAGGGACAGCAAAATGGGAGGAAACCAGCAGGGGAATCAACAAAGCTACAGATGTATGCAAAATGTCATTACACACTCTTGCTTTGTAAATTAATTCTAAGAAATGTTAGTATTTAGTGTGTGTGTCTTTGAAAGTGGCGTAGCATGCAGGTAGATATTGAAGAACCACTTGTGAGAGTTGGTTCTTTCTTTCCACCATGTAGGCTCAAACTCTGGTGGTCAGAGTTGGCAGCAGACACTTTCACTGCCTGACCCTGGTTTGTAAGCCTTTTAAAAAGAAGAATAAAATAATGAGAACAAAATAACAATAAAAATGCACCAAGGAAATATCATTAACAAGATGGATAACTAGATATGCCTAACACTCATTCCTCACACACAAAAAGGATGAAGAAACAATGAATAAACAGCTGCAGGTTGACTACACTAGTGAAAAGAGACTGCAGAGGCAGGAACTCCATGGAGCACATAAATTTGAATCAGGGATCAAAACACCCTGCCTTTATCACTGTCTTTGCAGTTGAAACATGGGTGGGAGTGGCTTCTCTCTTGAGGGAGAAGGTAAAAAGGAGACCTTCTTAAGTCTTCTTTATTGCTGTGGACACCTATGGCCTCTGCTAAGCTTTAGCTCTGATGTCCTCATAGGTCTTGATCATAATTTATAGAATTGCCTGGACTGCACAAAGCTGCTTTACTTCAGAGGAAAATCGAACAGTGAAGTGCTCTGATCCAAGGTGCTATCTCACAGTCCCATCATGAAACTCAAGTGAGCTGTTAAAGAATGGGTGTCTTAGGGTTTTCATTACTGTGAAGAGACACCATGACTACAACAACTGTTATAAAGAAAACATTTAATAGAGGTGGTTCACTTACAGTTTCAGAGGTTTAGTCCATTATCATTATGGTGGGGAGCATGGCAGTGTTCAGGCACATGTGATACTGGAGCTGAGAGTGCCTCATCCTGCAGGCAACAGGAAGTCGACTGAGACACTGTGTGGCATCCTGAGCATAGGAAACCTCAAAGCCCTTCCCCACAGTGAAACACTTTCTCTAACAAGGTCATACTCACTCTAACAAAGCCACACCTCCTAATAGTGCCACTCCCTATGAGATTATGGGGGGGCAAATACATTCAAACTACTACAGTGGGTTTTGAAAAATTAAACAAAACTGACAAAACTTTAGGTGGACTCAGAGCTGAATCAAATCAGAGGGGAAAATGAGCCATTACATCTGAAACCACAGAAAGAAGAAGGAACATAGGACAATGCAACAAACAAGTATATGCCAACAAGTTGGATAACATCTAGGACATTTCTGCACAAAGCTACTAAGATTTAATTATTAAGAGAGAGAAAATCCGAACAGATTAGCAATGAAAGATATTAAGTCAGTAATAAAAAGTCATCCATTAAAGAAATGTTTTTGACCTCAGGGTTTCACTGCTGAGTTCTACCAAATATTTAGAAAGTTAATACAAATTATTCTCAAACTATTTCAAAGAACTGAAGAGGTGAAAATAATTCCAAAGTCACTATAAAATGATAGCATTATTTTTATAGTTCTACCAGTTAAGGACACAGCAGTAACAAAAATGGAAACTACTAGGACACAGTCTGATCAACATATTTACAAAATGCCTTGACAAACTACTAATAAATCAAATTCAACCAGATGTAAAAATATTATTCAGCACAAATCAGTACGATGCATGTTGCGCATACAAGGATGATTTGACATCATATCAAAAAAATGAAAGACTAAAATGTTTTTTATCTCTTCAATAGATGTGGAAAAGGAGTTTACAAACTTCTATAACCCTTCATTGTGTGTGTGTTCCTAGCAAATCACATCTATAATGTGACTTTGTTTTGTGATTCTATTATACAAGAGGCTAGATAACTTAAAGAGGAAAGATACTGTTTTGGGCTCATGATTTTTGTTGGTTGGAAGGCCCAAGTAGCATGGAACCTTCACTCTGACAAGGGTCCCCAAACTGCACCACAAACACCACTGAAGCAGAAAAGAAGAAACTGGCTGCATGAAAGAAGGTCCATACATGTGGATGGTCTCCATGACCTAAATCCCTTCCTCTTC
>LZPO01066337.1:70411-87243 GCA_001675575.1 Neotoma lepida | reverse complement strand
GAATTAATGAGAAAGTTTTCAAATACCATTCACAATAAGTACAAAAATAAAAGAATTAGGGATTAAGCTGAACCAAGAGATAAAAGATCTGATACTGTATATCATACTCTATGTAAGAACTGAAAACTCTCAAACATGAATGAAAGAAATTGCAGAAAATAAATAAATGGAATATCTAATGCTCTACATTTGGAAGAGCCAAGATTACAAAACTGTCCATATTAAGCAAAGTAATATACATATTCAATATAACCCCAATTAAAGTGCCAAATATGTTTTCCACAAAAAATAGAAAAAAGAAAATCAAAATTGTTTTAAATCACAAAATGCCCTAAATAGTTAAACATTGTTTAACAAAATTGTAGACATTACATTACCTGGTTTCACAATATACTACAAAGTTATATAGAGCAAGACAGCATTGTACTGGTATAAAAACATAGAGCAAATTTTAAACAATATAAAAAGCTTAGAAATAAATCTACACCTCTACAGACAAATGCTTTTTATTTGACTTTTGCTTATGAAAATAATGGGTTTCATTCTGATATTTCCATCCACATATATCATTTGCTCATATTCACCCCTCATTTTCCTCTTCTGTTCCCTTGCCTCCTGTTAGGCCCCTTCCTTCATGAAACAACCTCTCTTCTGCTTTCATGTCATAGATAGTAGTATAGATTCAGATTCAGTATGAATACAAATGTGATATTTGTCTTTCTTACCCCTGTAACTCTCTTGTCCCCCCTCCTTTTAGACCACTTCTTTCTCCTTTTTACTTTCATGTCATACACAAACAACATTCAGAAAACTGATGTTTGACCATGATGACAGGAACACACAATGGGAAAAGAATAATCTCACTAACAAATGATATTGGAAAGCTAGATATCTACACACAGAATAATGGAATACATTATTAGACACATCTACTATCATATAGAGAAAACAACTCAAAATGGATTAAATGCTGAAATTAGTAGAAGAAAAATATGATAAAATGGTCTATGTTATGGTCTGAGTAATGATTTTGGAGGGGAGTATATTGCCTCCAAAGAATAGACAAAAAGACAAATACACAAATGGAATTACTTGAAACAGAAAAGGTTCTGTTCAGACAAGGAAGCAATTAACAGAATAAACATACAGCCTTAGAAAAGGAAGACAGAATTTGCCAACTATACATATGATTAGGTGTTAATTTCTACAATATACTATGAACTCAAACCATTCTATAGCAAGAAATCAAACAGCTATATTAAATTGGGTAAAAGATCTGAATAGACATTTCTGAAAGGAAAAATCACCAATGGTCAACAGGTGTATAATAAAATGCTGAATATCACTAATCATCAGGAAAATTAAACCAGAGTATGAGACCTAAAAGCCCACTCCACAATAGCACACTTCTCCAACAAGACCACACCTAGTCCAACAAGGCCACACCTCCTAAGAATGTCACTCCACTTGGGGGCCATTTTCTTTCAAATGAACATAGACTATATACCCATGTTGGTTTCTTAGTTTTCACAAATGCACCCTGGTGATACAAAGTAATAGTATTAGTCACAATTTAGTGAAGGGTATACAGGAATTATCTGTACTGTCTTTGCAACTTTCCTAAAAATCTGAACTCATTCCAAAATACAAAGACTTTTTAAAAATTACAGAAATTTCAAGCTCAGGGTAATCTGCCATTACATGTGTGTTCTTCATTTTTAAAATTAGTTTACATACATACTATTACAATCTTACTTATGTTATTATATAGAAAATTAATACTCAGGAAATTGAACATTGGAATCAGCAGTAAGAATTGAAATTCCAGGCTTGATTCAGGAGGAAGGGTGCTTGGTCCTGCCTCAACTGCATGTACCAGGCTTTGCTGACTACCCTTGGGAGGCTTTGTAAGATCAATTGCTAAGTAATCTTATCAATAAAAATCCTGGAGCCAGATATTGGGGTGAAAACTGAGAGATCAGAGAAGCAGAAAGTAGCCAGCCACATTCTTACTCCTCGGAAATCTTCAGCCCAAGAGAGAGCTACTTCCTGTATACTCATGACTATAGACCTTTTTGAGCCCAGCCACCAGGGGTCCTCAAGCCTCTGGCTGGTGGGATGCCAGCCACTCAGGGTCCTCAAGGCTTCACCTGACTGGAAGACAGTCACCCCTGCCTGATGCTTAAATGCTGAGAGGGGTGCTAGCTGGCCAGGTCTCCCAAGAACCAGGCTGGCAGGAAGACAGCCCCCAGGGGTCCTCAAGGTTCTGGTTGGTAGGAAAACAGCCACAACTGCCTGATGCTTAACTGCTCAGACAAGGGCCAGCTGGCTCAGACCCCCAGGCCCTAATTGATAGATTGAGAGCCACTTAGGGTGCTCAAGGCCTACTGGGTGTGAAGAGAACCACCCGGTATCTTCAAGGCCCCGGCTGTTAGGATGAGACCCCCTCCCAGGGTCCTCATGATTCTGGGTAGCAGGAAGACAGCTACCCTTGCCTGATGCTTAACTTCTCAAATTGGAGAAACAGGCTGGAACCCCGAAGACTCTGGCTGGAAGGAAGACAGCCACCACCACCTGATGCTTAACTACTCACATGTGAGCAAGCTGGCCAGGACCCAAGGCCCTGGCTGGTGGGAAGAGAGCTATAGGGGACCTCAAGGCTCTGGCTGGTTGTAAGACAGCTACCCCTGGCTGATGCTTAACTGCTCAGACAGGGGATAGCTGGCAGGACCCCCCCCACACACAAAAGGCCCCAGGTAGCAGGAAGAGAGCTACCTCTGCCTGATTACTTAACTTCTCAGATGGGGTCCAGCAGGCGGAGATTGCCAAGTCCCCAACTGGTGAGGAGACAGCCACCTCCAAAGAAGCTTAACTGCTCAGAGAAGTGCTAGCCGGCCAGGACTCCCAAGGCCCTGGCTCATGGGAAGAATCCACCTGGGTCTGCAAGGCTTTGGCTGGTGGAAAGACAGCCACCCCAGTCTAATACTTAACTGCTCAGATAGGTGCTAGCAGGGGCCATGAGGTCATCTGGGCCCAGGCTGCTAACAAGAGCCTTGTCTCGGTCCGTGGTCTTATAGTGGCCAGGTCCAGATTGACTTATGTGGCCATGAGGATGCCCAGGGGCAGAACAGCCACCTGAGTCCAGGTTGGTGTCCAAGGGCCATGATGTATCCAGATCCAAGTAGCCTGCACTGCTACTCAATGTCATACTGATGTCAGGACCAGAGCTACAACCGAGGGCAATGTCAGGGTCCATGGCCCAAAAGTAGCCAGGGTCTGTGCTGATGTCTGATGCACCTATTACCATTGAAGTTGGTGCAGAAACCTGAGATTGAGGGCCATGTTTTTGACTCAGGGCTATAATGTCACTGGGGCAATGGTGACATCCAGACCCAACCACTCTTGAAAACCATGTCAGGGTCCATAGTTCTACCTTGGTTGGGGTCTGTGAAGAAGTCTGGCTCCTGCAGTGCCACCAAAGGTCACACAGAGGCTCAAGATTAGGGCTGCAACCATTTATACCTGAGCAACCAGGCCTTCTACCTAGAGCCAAGATGTTGACCAGCCCCGAGCTGCTGCCAAAGGCCATGTCTGGGTCAGTGGTCCAGCCACAGCTGGGGGCTGTGTGGATGTTTGTGGCCTGTGTCACTTTAGTAGAACTTAGGAACCATGTGAGATTAAATCAGAGGGCCATGCTGAGCCAATCACACCCTTCACTGGTCCTAGGAAAGCTGGCCTTGCCTCTCCCTGGACACTACAGCAAGAGAGCTGGTCCCTGCTCACCAGAGAGATGGCCTGAACCACCACCATAGGCCAAGGTGAACTGACCCTAAGGGCATTCATGTAGGGGAGCTACCTCCACCCCCTCTCCTGAGGTCAGTGGCCCCAGAAGCCTGGAATGACCAGCATGGCTATCAACTAGACCCACAGCCAGGTCTTTGGTTGACTTACCCTAGCATCTACCCCATCTAGGACCTGCTGGTCTTGTGGAACCATACCTGCAATATCTCGAAAACTCGTGGCAGCCATAGGATATCTCAGAGGAGTTCTGGTGAGGATCCAGTGATGGTGGTGTACCAGAAGCCAGAGACCTTGAACCAGACAAATGGCTCACTGCAATAAACATTTGCCAGTAAAATTGATGGGACAAAGAGGTATACTATATGGCACACTGAAGCCTCCAGTGCCACCAGGACAAATGAAGAGGTGTTGGAGAAGCAAGAAAGAAGGAGAAGCAAAGAGATTTTTCTCTTGTTATGGTTTGGTTTGGTTTGGTTTTGGGTTTTTTTGTTTTGCTTTGTTTTGTTTTTTGTTTTGCTTTTGCTTTTGTTCACTTCCTTGTGTACTTTGATTTGTTTCCTTATGTGGGGGTCATGGCAGGGATGAGGGGAAGACATGGGGAGACCAGGAGGTGAACAGAATGGGGTGCATGATGTGAAACTCCCAAAGAGTCAATAAAGAAGTTAAATTTAAAAAAAGATATGATGACTTCAGAAAGGAAACCAGGATATGTGTTATGTTGGGAAAAAGGTTTTGCTTTTCTTTCTACAGGAGAGAAGAAAAGCTATGGATACTATCAAAATTGATAAAGATTACATTTGAACAAGAGACACCTCTTGATAAGAAATGATATTTCATCAACCAGTGTGACCATTCAATCTAAACTAACATAAGATCAACAAATACTTTTCATTTGATCAGATATAACATGTCTAAAGGGAAACTCCCCAAAGTTAGGGTTGGCGAAGAGGTTTTTTTTTTGGGAGGGGTCTGTTTTTGTTTTTGTTTTGCTGAGACAAGATTTCTCTGCAGCTTTGGAGCCTGTCCTGAAACTAACTTTGTAGACCAGGCTGGCCTTGAACTCACAGAGCTCTGCCTGTCTTTGCCTCCTGAGTGCTGGGATTAAAGGTGCATGTCACCACCGCCTGGCAAGGGTTTTGCTGTTGTCTTTTCAGGACAATGAAGACAACCAGCTAAGGTATCTGAAGACCACTGGAGAAATGGGACATCTGAAGAAAAATATCAAATCATCAAGAGAACATGTCCAAAAAAAGAGTAAATTGGCCTATTGATATATCATGTTTCCAACAAGATAAAATTCCATAAATCTTCCCAAATGTTTGCTTCTGCTGTTCTCTACAGACAAATAATGCAAATTGTCTTTTTATAGTCCCAGTTCAATAAAAAATTAAAGGTGACCTTGGAGTTGGAGTGTGGCTCTCTCCTTCTCTAAACCCAAGCATGTTGTTAAAAGAAAATTCAGAGTCTCTGTTTCATATCAGAAGATCCATCTGGTATGGGACAGAAGAAAACCAAGATCAAGGGACTATTATTACAAATCTCTTACCCTCAAATTTTTTTGACTCTTTAAAACCTTTCTTCTAAAGGTATAGTGAAGAAACAGTCTTTTAAATCGAGAACTATAATAGCCATCCTTTAGGTAATAGAGAAGGCAGAGGAATTCCAGGCTATGAGGATCCCATTGGCTGAATCATCTTATTAACAGCTCTTAGATTTGTTACCATCCTCCATTTTCCAGATTTCTTTTTAATAAGAAATAAAGGAGAACTCCAAGGAATGGTTGATTCCTCAATATTTGAGCATTTAGCTGCTCCTGTACCAACTGTTCTAAGGCCAGCAATTTTCTGCTGTAAAAAGACCATTGTTCCATCTAGACAGGGTTGACAGCCAACAATTTTAAAGCTGTTGGTACCTTTGAAAGATCAACAGCTGTTGTACCCTGTTTTTGTACAACCTGAGTGGTTGGTGACTGTTCATTATAACACATTTTAATATTATCCCAAGAAACATACATTGGTTTATAGTTTGTTCCTGAGATTGGAGGAAAGTTAATGTGGGTAATCCATTGCTGTAAGTATTCATGTCCCCATAAATCTATTGTTGTATTAGCNACATATGGATTTAATTTTCCTCTCTGTCCTTCTACCCTATACATTCAACCCATCTCATGCTTTGTTTCACCTGAGATAAAGTTCCAATCCCTAAAAGCTGAACATTATCCCTCTTAAGAGGCCAATTTGGATGCCAAAATTTAGGTGCAATTATTGTTACATCTGCCCCTGTGTCTACAAGACCTTTAATTATAATGACATTTATTCATGCCTTTAGCTTTGGTCTTTGATCATTTATGGATGTCTGCCAAAATATTCACTTTACAGTTTCTCCTGAAATTTTTGTTTTATCTTCTAAAGCCAATCTATCATCCAGAACAGAATGGTATTTTACAATAGGCATTAGGTACTTTAATTGCTCTGGGGAGGAATTTTCCCATAGTAACAGGGAATGACATGGGGGCCTCTCAAAGGCATTTCCAGACAGCAAAGGATTACCGTGTATGTCCCTTGTTGATCTGCATCCATTGGTCCAATGTCGGCCTTTGCCACTCCTTCTGCCTACTCCAGAAGGGAAGGGCCTTCTCCTTGGATTATTCCTAGGAAAAATGCTGTTTCTAGGAATGCCCTGTCTACAATCCCTTTTTAGGTGACCTTATTTGCCACAATTAAAACACCTGATGTTTTGACTTTTCCGCAAGCCTCTGGAAATCACCTCTCCTATCTAAGCATCATCATGATTATGATTCAATATCCACTCCTCTATGTGTGTTGATCTTGTCTTTAAAGACCTAATTAGTCTTTTGCATTGTGAATTAGCATTTTCAAAAGCTAAAGATTCAATTATTAGTTTACCAGCTTCTGAATTTGGTATCATTCTGTTTATAGATGAAGTCAATCTTTGTAAAAACAAAAATCAGTGAAGGTTTCTTTTGGGCCCTGTATAATTTTAGAAAATGACTCAGTTCTCTTTCTGACTTCTTCAGTTGTGTTGCAAGAATTCAAATCTGCTGCATGGCATAGTGCCATAGTGTGGTCATCATACAGAGGCTGTTTTTGCACATCAGCATAATCGCCTTCTCCAAGAAGTTGGTCTTGGGAGATTTCCATACCTCCAACCCTGCTTCAATGGTCCTAGCCTCTTCTTTCCACCAAGTCTTCCACTGTAATTGAGGACCAGGTTCCAATACTGCTGTAACCAAGTCTCTCCAGTCTTGTGAGACAATTCTGTTACCAGTTAACCATGAATTTAACATCTGCTTTGCAAAAGATGAATGCATACCATATGACACTATTGCTTCTTTAAATCTCCTCAAATCTAACATTTCCACCGGAATCTGGTAAGCTCTTATGCAGCTTTGGGGATATATGTCATTTTGCAGTTGTTCCTGTAAGGTGACTGGTTAAATCAAGGTTGGTTCTTTGAAAGCCTTGGGCTGTTCCTCTCTAATTTCATAATGTAATGCTAAGATTGGTTCTTCTTTAATTTCCTCATTCTGGGTCTGACAATCTCTATGATTTATTTTAATAAGTTTTTCTAAGGCCAGCATCTTGGCATTCATATCAACCAACATTTTTAGGGATAAAACAAGGATAATCAAACCAATAACATTCATAATTGACATTACATAAATAACATATAAGTTAATTGTCCCCTCATTTAATTGTTCCATTTTTAAACCATCCATTGTGTAATCATACAGAGCTCTAACTCCCGCCATCGTAATATAGTTTCTCATGTTTCTACATGGGAAAAATGGGAAAAACCTCTCTTCTTTAATTTTTTTAACTAATTCCTCCTTTAAGTATTCCCAATTGTCTCATTAAATCTACTGATGATGACAGTGAAAATGATGGTCAAGTGTGAAGCTGACTGCTGCGGTATAGAACATCAGAAGCCAGAGTGAGTGTCAAGGCAGCTTCCTAGTTTGGCAGCAGCCTGAGGAGGGAATCCAGGGAAAGTCCACAACCCACTAGCAGAGAAGAAGCCAAAGAGCCAGCCATCTGCACAGGGGAATGTGCCAAAATGGCTAACTCTGGGGGTGGTGTTTGGAGCCCAAGTACCTGTGGACATTTGCTGCAGAGAGGCTGCAAGAGAAATATCCCAAACTCCCCCAGAAGCTTGGAGAAAACATAATGGAAAACCTAGCCAGGGAGGAAGTGATTCTGAAGAGATCCCCTGCGTGCAGCTCAGGTGTGTGCAGGAGGGTACAAAGCCACCAACAAGCCACTTTTTGTGAATTCACAAAAGTTGGATGCTAAATGAAGCATGAATCTAATTAATATTAACAATAAAAACCCAGAGTTAGATATTAGGGTGAAAGCTGAAAGAACAGAGAAGCAGAGCAGCCAGCTACCAGAGACTTCTTCCTCCATGAAATCTCAGACCAAAAGGGGAGAGATACTGTCTCTATGAGTTCTCAGACTGAGTGGGAGGAGATCCTGTCTCTACCCATTTTATATTCCTGTCTCCACCTCCCTAGTGATGGGATCAAAGGCATGGTCCTTCCAAATGCTGAGATCAAAGGTGTGTACCATCACTGCCCAGTTCTGTTTCTCTTTTGGGCTGGTTCAATCTCCTGTAGCCCAGAGTGGCCTTGAACTCCTTATCTTCTTGCTTCCTACTCCCAAGTGCTGGGATTAAAGCAGTTAGTCCCCACTGCCTTGCCTTTATGTTTAACTAGTAGCTAGCTCTGCCCTCTGATCTTCAGGCAAACCTTACTTGTTAGAATACAAACTAAATGTCATACAACATGGCAGCCACTCACATGATCCATGAAGCAAACATTGTAGGGCAAGAGTAAGGGTTTGGGCACATTACCTTGAAAGCAGTGGCTAGGTTGCTGTGGCTGCTGAAAGCATGCCAGTTCCCTCGCTATATCCCTGCACTTGCACTGATATTTTGCACCATTGATTACAAGATGTCCCCAGTCATAAAGAGAATTCTAGGGTTTGGAACAGGACAATAATGCCCTCAAATTATTCTTTTAAGAATTCAATCAGGCATGCAGATTGGNGTCTACCCTAATTGTCATCNTAGAACCTACACCCAGTGACTGNTGGAAGCAGACATAGAGATCCANAGCCAAGCACTTGGCCAAGATCCTGGAGTTCAGTTGAAGAGAGGGAGGGAGGAATATAGGACCAAGGAGGGTCAGGATCATGATGGGAAAAACCACAGAGATAGCTGANCCGAGCTAGTGGGAGCTCATGGACTCTGGACTGACAGCTGGAGAGCCTGCATGGGACTGAACTAGGCCCTCTGAATGTGGGTGAAAGTTGGTTGGCTTGATGAGTTTGTGGGTCCCCTGGAAATGGGACCAGGACTTATCCCAGGTACACGAAATGGGCTTCTCAGAGCCAATTCCCTATGTTACAATGCCTTATTCAGCTTTGATGCAGCTGGGAGGGGCTAGGTCTGGCCAAAACTTGGTATGACAACCTGTATTGACTACCTAAGGGAAGCCTTACCGTCTGTGTGGAGGGGAGGGGAGTGGGATGCAGGTATGTTGGGGAGAGTGGAAAAAGGGGAAGGAGGGAGAACAGAAATTGGTATGTAAAAGAAAAGAATTTTTTTAAATAAAAAAAAGTTATAAAAAAAGAATTCATTGGGACTTCAAAAGCTCATGAGGAGGATAGAAGTGATGCCAATGGCGGGGGGGGGAATCTTACCACAGTCCAGGTGAGACAAGCTGATGGGACACTAATGAAGCTGCAGCTTTCTGGACAAACTCTAAGTGAAGGACTGAAGAGAGGACTTGTGGGGGGTCCTGGTGTTGAGGTTAGATGAAAGGAATATAGCAAGCCTGAGAGTTGTATAACTATGGGGAAAGTAACATCATGTTTGAAACTGGCAAGTTGAAGATGGCAGAGACCTGGTGGTAAGGGATACTAACAATGTGGCAGAGAGAAGTTCAGGGCTAGCCAGGCATATGCATTTGAAGCCTCTTGGCATAGACATATCACTCAGGGCTAGTGGATAGCACTAGTGAGAAGAAGAGATGGCCAAAAACTAGGCCTTGAGGAGGGCCACAATGAGAACATTGGGCTTAATAATTTGGCTAAACTAAGAGAAAAGACAAAAGGAAACTAAATACAATGGGTGATATAGCCACACCATCGTTTTAGGACAGCAATGTGGCAACATAGTCTCATGTCAGTCCTGTAGTCCCCCTTATTTCAGGAATCACGTCCTGAAGACTGAGTCACCCTGGTTCCTATAACAGTAGCTACCCTGTTCTGGAAGCTCAGTGCTGACAGAGCAATCATCCAGTCAGATAACAGGATTTTGGTGGCCCTGGGGTGTATGCAGGTGTGCTCTACATCAAAGCAATGAGACTAGGACAACTGCTCCACCACCCACTGTAGCTGCTCCATTCTTAAAACATAATATGTCCTCAGCTAATTAACTTACTAAAGTTCTGTGTTCAGAACATACAGATTTAAGCATTTATTTAACCCCTTTTATGAATTTATTCTCCTTATTTTAATTTTTTTATCTCAAGTGTCATTTGTAGTGTAGTTTGTCCAGAAACACACTATGTAGCATAGAATGGTCTCAAATTTCTGGTCATCTTCCTGCTCTGCCTCCTCTGGGATTACAGGAATTGTCCACTATACTTATTGAATATGTGTGGATGTGTCTATGTCTTCCACACATATACACCTGCTCTCACATGCAAGATACATGTGTGCAATGTTTCCCACTAGGGATGGATCTCATTATGCAACCAAGTCTTACCTCTAAAACCTGATAATTTTGCCTCTGCCTCCCAAACTCCTATATGAGTAACTTGCTGACACCAATCTGCCTATCTCTGAAACTTATCAAGGCATCTAGGTTCTTAAGCTCAAAACTGACAACACAACTCTCCCAATGTTGGGAAATAAATACACATTGCTCATGATTGATTCTTTGTTCATTGCCTAAATTACACGTTTCTCAATGGGACTGGGAGTATTCTGACTGATGGGGAAAGCCTGCCCTTACTACACTTGACTTGAGCATTCTTTAAACTCTGATAAAAGATTCCAAAAATTGATCTCCAGTAGTTCCATACAATGTGCTCCTGGATTTTACCCTTGTAGGTTCTCAACACCAACCAGTCCCCTCCAGATGCCTAGATACTAGCAAACAGATCAAGCATGTCACTCTTGTGCCAATTTCAGAACTTTCACCACATGCCTCCTATTAATGCCTGTATCAATGTGATGTGCCATGGTCCATTTGCCAATAGTGGCTCCTCAGGAAGTGTTCCAGCTTAAGACCCTGTGGGGATAACTGTGTTTTGACATCAGAGTTCAAGTTGTAGGTTAAACTAGACTAATGCCTTTCTGATTCATCTTCCCTCTGATGAGGTCCAAGACCCAAGGAAGTCCTCACTGTGGCATTTAAGTCTCTGGCCATGACATGTCTAGACGCATGGACTCTATATAAAAATGCCCTGTAATCAGTCTGCAGCATTAGGCAAGCACATCTCATAATATACATGGGCCCAACAGCATCATGCTGTAGAGGATGACCACATGACTACAACAGTATCAAAGTAAACACAGTCCTTCTCATGACCTGATGCTGCCAGCCAATAGGAAACTGTTAGCACTTGAACAAATACACCCGAGGGCTCCACTCAGAGCTGAGAAATCACCGAGCATGTGCCAAGTCAACATCAACAACAAAGGACCTCAGAACATAAAGGAGACTAAAGACTAACTATTCTTAAGATGAGGTATAGGAAGTTAATGCCCCAGTCCTGCATTGTAAAAGAAAGTGGCAACGAATGTTATGATCGCAAACATTCAGCCCTATTTGTTGAGTAACTTACCATCATGTTTTCCCTGTGTGTTACATTACTGCAACTTTCTACTGGCAGGAAAGAAGACCAGTCTGATCTCATACTTATATTGAATCCTGAGAGATGCTTCCATAGGAAATATCTTCCATTCCCTCTTAGGGACACTTTACTGGGTTATTATTTGTTTGTTTATGTTTCCTTTTATCTGTATACCATATTAACCTAGGGCGTGGTACATGGTAGTTATAAGCTACCACTGGGCTGTATTGACAGCCTGCTCTTTTGACATTTTCTTTTCACACAAAGTCTCACAACCCCTGCACAGGCTGTCCTTGAGCTCAGTCTGTAGCTCTGCCTTAGAGCCTGTGATCCTCCTGCCTCATCCTACCTGCTAGCTGGGATTACAGCCTTCCACTGACGCTTGTGTTTTCATATCTATTTGAAGACAAGGATTTGGACAACTTTCCTCTTCCATGAGAAGAAAAAGATCAGTGCTTTTTCTCCACAGAGGGCCATCAGTTATCTGCTCTTCCATTTTAGCTTCATTTGTCCTGTATGCTACATGGTGTCTTGAAAATTGACAACTAAATTTGTTTTGCTGTAAGAAGAAATTACAGCATTAAAAAAAAATTAGTGGCCTCAAGTATAGCAAAGCCCAACCAATCAGGATTGTTAACATTATTTGACTTATCATAAATGTCAAGAAGGTGTGCTATGTTAATCTACCTGGTCCCTATCAAACTCTCTTAAAGAAATACACACACACACACACACACACACACACACACACACAAACACACGCAGAAACACACATTCATGAATCCCAGACTGAGAGGTCCATCTTGAGAAGAATGCTCGCTTTCCCCTCTCTAGTCTTGGTTCATAACATTAACCATTCATTCTTTCCAGAAATCATCCTGGCCACAATCCCCCAAAATTGGTCCAAGCAGCACAGGATGAGACAACAGTCACTATCAGATCTGAAATCTGCCTCAATTGGTGGGGACACAAGTGATCTTATAACATAGACCTCACATGGTATGGGAAAAATCATGATGATGTAGAGAATGGCATAAGAGTTCAGAAAATCCTTCAACAGTTAGGGTTTGGTGGAGAGCTCAGTGAGTGACCTTTGCTTCAGTCTGCTCTGTGTTGTGGTCAAGTAGACGTTAAAGGATTCCCCAGAGGAAGTGATCTAAGAATCATGTTAATCTGCAGCAGGGACCACATGCAAGTAAATAGAAAGGACAGCACGAGGATTGTGATATCATGCAGGTGACTGTGACTCCTTTCAAGTGAAAAGTCACAAAGTGAAACCAGTGTCATCTGACACTGGCCCAAACGAGGAACTTCACAATAATGCAGGTGATATGACATCCAGGAAGGCATATATAAGAAACTCCTCAGCTCATTAGGACTTGCCCATTGGTCATTCAAGGGGTACCAACAAGACCACCAAAAATTTTGTCCCTCAAATTCCTTCTTGCTTAATTGAGCCAAGATATCCATTTTGTCTGTGGCCATGAATAGACAAGGCCTTCATGACTAGAGATGCTGAACTACTCCATGCACCAAGTAGTGGGTATGTATGAAAAATCACCAAGAGAATGTGGGTTTCAGGTCAAAGTTCTTGATTTGGAGATGGAGGGAGTAATGTTGGGGAGAGAGGGAAGGAGAGAGAGCTACAGAGAGAGTGAAGGTCAGAGAAGGAGGGAGACAGAGTGTGTGAAAGAGAGGCAGGTCAGGGAGACAAAGAAGCAGAGAGGCAGAAGAGAGGAAGAGGGAAAGACTGTTCCTTGGTCTCTGGTCCACTGTATACACTCATCTTGGATGGAATTGCTAGGCTTAAAATACTGTCTAGTTGCACAATGCAATGTGTGGGCATCTCCAGCTGAAGTGTCTAGAATCAACCAGCCTTGCCTAAAACAGCCCACTTACATTAGAGGAAAGGGAGCTTGTACTAAGTTGAAAAGACCTGGTTTTCAACTCTGGTGTTCTTTCTCTCCAGTTGTGTGCCTTAAGCTGCTCATGGACTCCTGTCACTTTCTTCAGTATCTGATTTGACAGGTGGATGACTTGTGTCAAGTTTGCCTCCCTGCCTGTGACTTGCAAAGCTCACCCTACTTCTGTCTCAAGGGATGTTGGGAGGAACTCACTGGGTTATAGCCCATACTAGGTTGTTCTTAGAGGCCAGTTAGGTCCTTACTCCCTGAATACAAGGCTTGTAACACCCTTGGTGAAACCTGCTTTCCTTGTTCTAGGTACTTGATTCTTCAGTGGAAAAGGATCCCTTCTCTTGCCTGCTGGTTACTTAGAAAATACTTGTACTTTACAAGAGGGACAGCTGTGGAGGGTGAGGTTACATCATTCCAATAAAGACTTGGGATCTGTTAAGACATAGGCTGGTGATAAACAGTTAAATAACTTTCGAAACACAGTGAGGGGATGACACAGGACAACAGATGAAGCAGGCAGATTTCCAGGAGTTTGAGTCCAGCTGGAGGTACATAGTCATTCCAGTTCAGGCTTAGTCACATTGTAAGAGCCCTACTCTAAAAACAATACAAATAAATGTTTAAGAAAGGCCAGACATGAATGCCAATTGGGACCAAGAGGTCTCATGCAGATAACTCAGATCACCACCATCCCCCACCAAATCTTGTAACCCTCAATCCCAACCTCCCCGCAACTCTACCCTTGCTTGGAGACTGCAACTGCTCCCTGAGACAGAGCCTGCCAGAGCCCATTGGGACCAAGAGGTGAGTCTCTCTCCCTTTTGCCGAATACCCCAGCCCCTCGGCTTTGGGCCCAGGACCAGAACCCTGTGCCCCCACTTCACCACCCATTGCAGTAACAGCGTCAGGCCAGTAGGCAGGTCTCCAGCAGACAGCTCCTACCACCACCTCCCCCACCAAATCCTGTAACCCTCAAACCCCACCTCCCCTAAACCTCACCCTCCCTCGGAGACTGCAATATCTACCTGAGATAGAGCTGACCAGCACTGATTGGACCAAGAGACAGTGACTGCTAGGGCTGATTGGACTAAGAGCTGCTCCCTGAGACACAGATTCCAACAGCACTGATTGCACCAAGACCCCTAATTAGACGAAGAGCTCCCATTGGACCAAGAGTACCAATCTGACCAAGAGAGGCCCCCCCGCAGACACAGACACTGCCTGCACAGAGCGGAGGAAGAAATGGGTAGATGCCAGTACAAAAATACAGTCAACAACATAAAGACAAATATGACCCTATCAGAACCTAGTGGTTCTACATCAGCAAGACCTGAACATCCCAACACAGAAGAAATCATCCTTTAAAATGTTGTTAAGAATGATGTTAAAATGATGTTAAGAAGATGATAGAGTCCCAGAAGACAGGCATGGTGCTGGAGAAGTATCTGAGAGCTTACATTTTGAGACAACAGCCATGGTGCAAAGCGGTAGGGGGAGCTAACTGGGAATGTTATGGGCTTTTGAAACCTCGAAATCCATCCCCAATGATGCATCTTCTACAACAAGGCCACTCTTCTATTCCTTCCAAAACTAGAGATGAGCACCCAGCAGGTGAATATGCATCGTTCTGCCCCTGTATGAGGCCCTTCAGCAAGTTTACACACTTGACGCTGGCCCAGCAGGCATACTTGCCTATTGTGTTTCAAGCATCCAACCTTGGTCGAGGCTACCCTGGCACAGATCAATGGATGGCCTGGGAGTATCATGCAAACTCATGACATGGGGCTAGGAGGTGCTTTTGCAACAGATGGGCCAACAGTCACAAATGCCTGACTCAGGCCTAGCACTTGCCATGTATGAAAGGGCCCAGTGGACATCGCAAATGGTGATGCACGTCCGGTGTTGACCAAAAAGTACACAAGGGGCAATGGGCATGCTCATGTATTCTTCCATCCCTCACTCTGTTCCCCATACACTTTCTAGTATCTACATAACCTGGGATGCTGTCTAGTTCCTTGAAGAAGGGAGGTTTGCAGAAATCACCTCAACCAGACCCCCACACCTCATGATTCTGTGCCACCACCAAGCACTGTGGACCTAGGTTAACTCTGATTTTGTAACCACCAGAACCTCAGAACAGGGATTCCCTCAGATTAGGTGACCATGCTGCCTCCCCTCAGAGGCTTGTCTTGCCTGAGCAGGGCCCATTTACCTGAATGGAATGATTTCTGATTAGGTGGAGAGCTTGCAGGCATGTGTAAGCCTGCTCCAATGTGCTAAAGGATGAGACCCATTCAGTAATCGAACATGTGTGGTGACCTGGACTCACAGTTGTACATGGCTGAGATGGGACCTGAAGTTAATAGGGGCTGGAAGGGACTGGACTTCCTTCACCAGAACATATGCTGTCTTGCCCACTCCTCCAGGGCCCTGTGGTCCTGACAAAGCTTTCTCAGATCTTTCCCCTCCCACTGCTTGCAGTCTGATGCAGAGGTGAGGCTCCAGACATCATCTCAAGGGCTACCCTGTGTCCTAATAACTAGTCACTCACCGAGGTGAACCTGCTCCACCACCATCCCCTCAGACCCTGCTTCCACTGGAGGGTGGTCACACCTAGCTAGGCTTCCCAGAAAGTAAGCATCTCTGCATCTGGAAAAGCAAACATGGCAATCGCATATGTGTGACTGAGTGAGGGGCAGGGTGGGGTTGGGAGGTGAGGGGTGTGGATTGAGATTGCACCTGCATGAACTGAAACTCTGGAGAACCTGAAACTGCAACTAAGGCCTAGAAAGGCCCGGAACCCTCAGAACCCTCTTTTAAATGGTCCCACCTGTGGAAATATGGGCCCAGGAGAATGTCTGGAGTAGGCAGAGAAGGTCCCTAGACACTCCACCAGCATGCATGCTGTCCTGCCAGCTCCTCTCAGTCCCTGTGGCCCTGACAAACCTTTCCTTGACTGTCCCCCCAGGCCTTTTCCAATTCGATGGGGAATACAGGCTCCTGAAGTCACCTCATGGGTGACAACCTTTGTAAGACCCCAACTTTCCTAAGGCCTGGAACCTCCATACTCTTTAGGCCTGACACTCCCTCCCTTAGGATCGAGAAGCTAAAGCCAGAGCAGAATTGCTAAATTACTGTTTAATGGAGGTCAAGATTTCTGTTAAGATACGCTGTCCAGCCGCTGCTCCTCCACAACCGGAGGTTTCTGGCAAAGAGATAATTGCTCAATT